>MU748284.1:39933-85674 GCA_026770625.1 Nicotiana glauca | reverse complement strand
GGGGGGGGATGTACTTTTGCAATCCAGTCTTTGAGAAGTTGTTGGCTAAGTATAACGTGCACCACAAGGTTGCAACCCCGTATCACCCTCAAACGAGCAGGCAGGTAGAGGTCTCAAACCGTGAGATCAAGAGTGTGCTCACTAAAATTGTAAACGCCACAAGAACTGATTGGGCGAAAAAGCTTGACGATGCTCTCTGGGCCTATAGGACTGCATTTAAAACACCTATTGGTATGTCACAGTGCAAGTTGGTATTTAGGAGGGCCTGTCACCTGCCTGTGGAGCTAGAACATGGAGCTTGGTGGGCACTGAAGCAATTGAACATGAACCCTGATGAGGCTGGAGAAAATCGACTGGCAAAGTTGTATGAATTGGAGGAATTCAGATTTCACGCCTTTGAAAGTACGAGTCTCTACAAGGAAAGAATGAAGAGGCTACATGACAAACACATTGTGGATAGAAATTTCAAACCCGGAGGCAAGGTATTATTGTACAATTTAAGGTTGATATTGTTTCCCGGTAAGCTTATGTCCCGATGGTCTGGGCCATTCAAGGTGACCGAAGTGTTCCCGTCTGGGGATGTGGAGATAACCAGTGAAGATGGAACCAACACCTTCAAGGTTAATGAACAATGACTCAAACTGTATATGGGGATGGATGAAACAAAAGAGTTGTCCGTAGTAATTCTCCATGAACCACAAAGGTCGAGCGAGCCATAAATGCGCTTAATCTACATCGTTCCACAACGTTAACTAAGGGGATGGTTGGGAGGCAACCTGACAATAGTAGTAGTGGTTAATTGTGAGGTTTTTTGAAAATGCTAACCAATGCAGGTAACAATGGGCGGGTGATAAGGCAATCGAAAATGGCAAAAATCAGGTGAAAAGTGTTAAAAAAAAATCAAAGCGCAGTAGCGCGATCGCACTCCTGAACGTGCTAGTGGCCGCGCTAATTTGGCAAAAGTTTCTGCCTTGGACGCGCTAGACTAGCGCGATCGCGTATAAGGCCGCGCTACTAGCGCAATCACACATATGAACGCGATAGTGGCCATGCTAATTTGGCAAAAGTTTCTGCCTTGGACGCGCTAGACTAGCGCGATCGCGCATATGGCCTCACTAATTTGGCAAAAGTTTCTGCCTTGGACGCGCTAGACTAGCTCGATCACGCATATGACTATGCTAGTATGCCTGACAAAGTTATTTTGTTTAAATTAACTTTAAGTTCATTTTTTTTTCTTTATCCTTAGTCTAAATTCCCATCCCCCATCTGGTTACCCACATCTAACAAACCCTCCCCCACGCCCAAAACTCTTAAGAAACCCTCCCCAACCTCTCACAACTCAATTCCCTTTCTTCTTCAACTCCCCTCCTCCAGAAATTCTCAACCTTTTCAAGTTCCCCAAGTCACAAACCACATTCCCCTTTACCCTTTCTTCTCTACTCCCCACTCTCACTACAGGTATGTTACTCTTGTTTTAATTTTCCTTCTTTGTTTTCACATAATCTCTGCAAAATTTTGTGTATGTAAGTGTGCTTTATTTTATATAGTTATTCTCCTTGTTTTTTAGTAGTAGATTTGGGTAATAATTATTGTAGTATTTGTGGGTGGTGAGAATTATGGGGTGTTGTTTCACTTGATTTGTGACTATTAGAAGATTTGGTGGTGGGTTCATGTTGTAAATTGCTTTGAATGGGTTGTGAGTGCCTAATGCCCATAATGTGTTTGTGGAAAGGACTCAATGAATACAATTATGTAATTGTGACCACGTATGCGTGTGAAGTCTGAATAATCGCAGTGCGTTACAATTTTTGGTGTTAGGAGGAACTTATGTATGCTAGTTTTTCAGGTACCATGGCTCCACCGAGGAAACGACGCTACACCGGTCCATCTTCTAGTGGACAAGCAAGCTCATCCAGGACGCCTGGGGCTGCCCCTGAGCGCCCTTTTGATAGTATCAAATTTGTCTCGGCTAATGCCCAAAAACGCTTTTCTGAAAAGGCTTCTAAAAAGCCAATTCCTGAGAGGGGTATTGACGTCTGTCAGCTACAACGACGCTGCCCTCGCATGTACGTCGAGCTGGTGCGATGAGGATTACAAACATTCATTAATGAACCAGGTGAGGGTAATGTAATGGTTGTGAGGGAATTTTACGCCAACGCACCTGAGCATGACAATGGCATCGTCATAGTACGATGGAAAGCGGTGAATGCCTCTGTTGAGGCGATACGGGCGGCATACCAGCTACCCCCTCTTGTGGTTGAGTATGATGACTTTTATGAGTATGGCCGTAACCCAACAGAGGAAAAGTGGCAGCGATTCTTTGAAACAATCTGTGTCCCAGGGAAAGAGGTGGTTTAGATGGATTATGGTGAGAAGTTCCACTCCTCTGCACTCACTTCTAAAGAAAAATGCTGGTTGTATCTCATCAAAAACCATTTGATTCCATCCCACAATACCATAGAGGTAAATGGGCCTAGAGCAGCTCTGATTTGGTGCTTCGTCAATGGTCACAACTTTGACGTGGCTAAAGTGATATATGAAGAAATGTTCATCCGCAGCCAAATAAAAAGGTATGGGTTCTTATTCCCTTCTTTAATAACGTAGCTTTGCAAGGATGCTAGGTTGCCCAAAAATATAGGTGCGGATGGGCTCGTAAAAAAGGAACGCAAATTCCAAGCAGACAAAGTAACCACGGGTAAGGAGCCAGCAGCAGCAGCGGAAGAAAGTAGTGGTAGCTATGATGATTCGGACGATGAGGATGACGAAGAGGGGAATGTGAGGGCCAAACACCAAGCCCCAGAGAATACTGTAGCAGCTGATGTACCATCTAGGGCATCAACATCTTCACAGCCACGCAGGAGCACCCACATGACAGATTTGGAATGGGAGATGGCTGGGTTATGTATCTCAGTCACAAATTTAGGTACTCGTGTTGATGTGGTGGCTGACAGGCAGGAGAAGTCTGAAAAGAAGTTCTTGGGCTGGTTGAGAGCTCTGGGTCGCGCGTGCAACGTGAACCCAGACACCGTCTTTGACCAGGAGTGAACCTTCAGGGAAGTTCCTCTACCTCACTACTCTTTAAATTTTCAGGCCATGGGGACATGTCTTCATTATAAGTATGGGGTGGGGATACTTCATTATATATATGTAATTGTAACCTTTGACTATTTGATTTTTGTTGGTTTTATTTTGTTTTGATTGTTTTGGTTGCTTTGGTGATTGAGTAAGAGTTCATTAGGTAAAGTGGCTTGGACTAAGTCGAAAGAAAAAAAAAGATTCTTCCTGATGACGGATCCTTTAGACAATTTTTCTTGAGGGAAGTTAGTCTACAAAAAATACCAAAAAGATTTTCTATTTTATTTTTAGGTAGTGTAGTAACTCCCCCTTGGTTTTTCTTTGGGACACGGTTCTTTTCTAAAGGTTTTACTTGAACCGGACATAGGCAGTTTTTGTTCACTTTGCTTTCTTTTTAGTTTTAAATTAGGATTAGTGGGCTATGAGCTGAATTCGAAAAGAAAAGTGCGTTGACACACCTAAACACAATAAACACTAGAGTGTAACGCTTAGTCCCAGCAGTTGATTCTTGCTAAAGTGCCTTAAATTGCATATTTGTGTGTAACGCTTAGTCCCAGTAGTTGATTCTTGCTAAAGTGCCTTAAATTGCATATTTGTCACTAACTTGAATACTCAGAAGAGAATGTCTTGATAAGCCAATCTGGAATGAGTCATGTGCCATGTGTGTGAGTTTACTGTATTCAATGATTCACATTTGATGCCTAGAACTTACCATGTGTGTTTGCAACGCGAAATAGTAGTTTCATTCAGTCTTAGAAGTGATATAGGAAATTCCTTGTAAGACATACTTATAAAGTAAACCCACCTAACTGCAATACATCCTAGTTAACCCCGTTGAGCTTATAAGTCTACCTTCTTTGGCAACCACATTTCGAGCCTTACCTAATTGTTTGAATAGCCCGATGTTTGAACCTTTTTTCCTCACATGAGCACTTGAATGGTATTGACAAGTATGCAAAGGCAAAAGTGTGGGTGGTGGTTTGATTTTTGAGTGGAACCATTGAAATAAAAAAAAAGGTGTAGAATTTTTGTCACATAAAAGAAGAAGCACCATGAAAAAAAGTGTGTGTTTGTTGTAAATAAATATAGTGGTTGAGAAGTGGTGGTTTGTTATAATTACACCTAATGGATGGGGGTGTTATAAATAAAAGAACGGTGGTGGAATGTTTGGTTGACAGAGGTATGGTTTTGATTGCTAATGTAATTGTAGTAAAAAGTGCTTAGGGAGGTTCGTCACTATACCCAAATATATCCTACTCGTCATGTGACGACCCAAAGGTTCATCACCTGTTTTTTCTTTCATTCCATGCTTCTAAGGCCTTGAAAACCTTGTTTTTTTGCCTCGATTTGTGTGCACAGTCTGGGCACATAGCCATAAAGCTTAAATATGAATTATGTGTAAAAATTGATGAAATTTGATATTAATTTGATTAAAGTTGACTTTGGTTAATATTTTGGGTAAACGGACCCGGACCCGTGATTGGACGGTCCTGGAGGGTCCATAAAAAATATGGGACTCGGGCGTATGCCCGAAATCAAAATCCGAGGTCTCGAGCCCGAGAAATGAATTTTTAAAAGAAATTATTTTTCTAAAATTTATTTGGAAATTTGAAATGAAAATGGATTAGAAAGCGTTGGTATCGGGCCCATATTTTAGTTCCGGTGTCCGATAAGGTCTTATATGTGTTTTAAGACGTTTCTATGAAATTTGTTGAAATAGGACGTCATTTGACGTGTTTCGGACTTAAATCTCTAAAAATGGAAGTTTATGAAGTTTGATGAAAAAGTAATGATTTTGAGGTTTGATTCTTTGTTGTTGATGTTATTTAGGTGATTTGATCACACGGTTAAGTTCGTATGAGGTCGTTGAGTTAGTGTGTGTGTTTGGTTAGGAGCCTCGAGGGCTCGGGAGTGTTTCAGAGGAGTGCCGGAGTGGTTTTTGAACTTAAGAAATTGCAGAAACTGCTGTCTGCTGGTGTCCGGTCATTTGTTCTATGCGATCGCATAGGTAGGCCTGCGATCGCATAATATTAATCTTCAGGAGGGTCAGTTTGTTGTATGCGATTGCAATTACCCTTCCGCGATCGCATAGTGCTAGCCTGAGAAGCCCTTTACTTTTTCTCTATGCGAACGCATAGCCAGTTCGCGATCGCAATATCCATCTGCTACTTCTATGCGATCGCAATGATTACTTCATGATTGCAGTGAACATTTCCCCTTCCTCTATGCGATCGCATGAATTCCTTCGCGATCGCATAGGCCATTTTTTCCCAGTTAAATTTTAAAAACAGAAACAGTAGCTACTGGTTCTATCACAAAAATACACGAGCTTTTCTTCTCCACAGCCCCTAGGCGACTTGTAGAGCGATTCTTCACCAAATATTCTTGGGTAAGTATTATCTAACTCGTTTCCTTCATTTTCTATCATCATCCATTGAAATCCTAGGCCTAAAACATGTAATCTAGGGTTGAAATTGGGGGAAATGGGTAGAGTTAGGGCTTTTCGATTTAGACCTCGTTTTGGGGTCGAATTTGAAAACAAATTGTATATACGGGCTCGTGGGTGAATGGGTGATATGGAATTGGTCCGAACCTCGTGTTTTGGCCAAGCAGGCCCGGGGTCAATTTTGGAATTTTTGGAAGAAAGGTTGGGAATCTATATTTAGGCATTGGGTTTGATTTGTTTAGCTATTATTAATACTATAAAGTCGTTATTTCATAGATTTGATTAAGTTGGAGCCGAATTCAAAAGGGAAAGCGGTCGTTGTGGATTGATTTAGCCATGGAAGTTGAGGTAAGTGTCTGGTCTAACTTTGGCTTGAGGGAATAGGACTAGAGTCTTATTTGATAATTGCTATTTGTCGAGTACGGTGTATAGGCATGGTGATGAGTATCTATACACTGGTGTCTAACATGACTGTGTGTCCTTATAAAGAGGTTATCCTGAATTGTTGTGATTCTTCCATGCTTATTTGATGATTTCTATATACTGTAAAGAGCATGAGAAAGAGATTATGATTTCTAAACTCCGTGGAGCAATGGGTCGAGTTGTTTACGGATTGAGAAGGTATATGATATGAAATGAATCTTTGGAGCGATGGCTCGAATGTTAAAGTGAATTATAAGTGAGAAGTGTAAGGAAAAGAAAGAGTTGATGGTTACTCCCTTGCCGGGACATGTTATTGGTTTTGTTGAGTTTTCTCCCTTGCCGGGATTTAGTTGTGTTGTTATATTCCCTTGCCGAGATTGCTGTCACTAGTTCTTACCCCCCTTAGCCGTTACTTGTGATTGTTGATTGGGTGAGGTTTTTGTTATTTATATGTGGATCGGGTTGCATGCCGCAACAGTGATTATCATGGATCGGATTGCACGCCGCAATGACACTATATATTTACGGATCGGGATGCACGCTGCAACAACACTGTATATTTATGGATCGGGTTGCACGCCGCAACAGTGATAATTAAGGATCGGGTTGCACGCCGCAACAGTATTGCTATGTGATCGGATCGGGTTGCGCGCCGCAACAAATTATAGCTTAAGTGTGTTTATTCCGGATTTAAGTTTCTATTGGCTGTTCTATCCTTAAGTTTAGACTTCTTGTTTTAACTGTTGCCTCCCCACAGCATGTTTCCCCATCCTTTTATAAACTACTTATTTCTTGTTTATTTTCCGCAATATATTTTATAACTGCACAGGTTTATCTGGTAGTCTGGTCTAGCCTCGTCACTACTTCGCTGAGGTTAGGCTAGGCACTTACCAGCACATGGGGTTGGTTGTGCTGATGTTACACTCTGTGCATCTTTTTACACATATCACAGCGCCGGAGCAACATCTTTTGGACAGCAGTAGAGGATTCGGGAGTTGACTTCAGTCCAGAGACCCTGAGGTAGCCTTGCTGACGTCCGCAGGCCCGGAGTCTCTCTGTCTCTATTTTAGTTTGTTATCTTTGTACCTAAACAAACAGTTTTATGCTTCATTCGAACCTTGTGTTTAGTATTCTCTAGACGTTCATGAGTATTGTGACACCAGTCTTGGGTAGAGGATTTTGTTGAACTTCCTCATTTCTTTCAGTTAATTATATTTGAGACTTCTGCTTTATTATTAAATGTTTCGTCGTTTCTAATATTGTCGATGTTCGTTAAAAGAGGTAATTGATAATTGGCTTGCCTAGCTCCTATTAGTAGGCGCCATCATGACTCCCGAGGGTGGGAAATTCGGGTCGTGACACGTCCATTAGCCTACATTACAACCAAGGGAAGTCCTATTGATCTTAGACTGAGTAGGCTCAATTAGTAGAGCAGTATACTACGGGCAAGCTTATGGTGCATCTTTGTGACATGTGAATGTTCTGTTTGAGAGTGATTGAATTTCATCTATCTAAGTTCCTAATTGTTCTGAATATCATTATATGTTGAACTACTCTTTTGAGTGAATGTGAGGGCTTGTGATTCATGAAGGAAAGGCAAAGTCTTGACTTCTATGTAGAGTAGCTTGAGAAAGTATGAAAATTGCACGGCATGTGAGAGTCAACTTTTGAGGCTAAGAATGTTCACTACTAGGTGTAACGCATGTGATTTGTTCTTGGTGTGATGCGTTAAGGAAGAATGCTTAGTGAAGGAAAGATTCAAGTGTGGGGTGTTGATATTAGGCTAGATTTATGTCATTTGACGATTGTTTTGCCCCAAATTGATTATGTTTCAATGCTCTAATATAATTAAATGATGAAAAATAAGCTCTAAATTGTGTTGCAAGAATGAGGAGCTTGTATGAGGCCTTAAAGTTGTGATTGGAGCTACATTGAAGCAAGAAAGACCCCTAAGAGTTGAGTAAGAGAGAAGACAAGAAAAATAATCGACCAAATGAAGGCCTGGACTAGCGCGATCGCGCTAGTCCAGATGGTCGAGGCAGAATGATAGGGCACTAGCGCGGTCATTAGCGCGCCTAGTAGCGCGACCGCGCTAGCCCAGCTCCGGAAAAGCAAATTTCAGGGGCAAATTTGGAAGTCTGGGGGCAAATCCAATTAACCTAAAAAGAGTGTAGCTCGCCCAAGATAGAGTGTGTAGTTTTGGAGAGCTGGAGAGGAGCACAAGGAGAGGAAGCAAGGAAGATAGCTCACCATCAAGTTCTTTTTTCATTCCTTTGTGTAGTTATGCCATTTGTGATGAATTTGGTTTTGGTAATTATGAATATTGTTATGAGTAGCTAACTCTTTTAATCTAAGGTTTTGGGTGAACCCGTTGGGGGTTAACTTGTTGATAATAGGCTGAATCTAGGTAATTTAGCGATTGTTTATGCTCCCGCTTGATTATGTTCGAATGTCATAATGTGGTTAATTGATTAAAAATGGGCTCTAATTGTGAATTGTACATATTGCAGGACGAGGAGCCTATGTGATGCCTCAAGGAGGTGATTGGGACTATTTTAGAGCAAGAACAACCCCTCAGAGCTGAGTACGCACGAAGACGAGGAAAAAAAATCAAGGAATTAAGGACCTGGGCTAGTGCACCCAACACTGAACATATGCCTACTAGCGCGGTCAGATGCGTGCCCAGGTGCGCGACCGCGCTAGTCCAAATTTCGTGAAGGTTTGTTCAGGGGTATAATTGGAAATCTGGAGGAAACCCTGCTTAACCTATATAAAGTCAAGCTCGCCCAAGGATTATTTATCAAGTAATTCATAGTCTAGTGCAAGGTATAGAGAGGCTAGAGTCAAGGATGAGATTTGACCATCAAGTTCTTCTTTTCTTCCCTTTGTTTTTGCTATTTGTGATGAAATTGAACCCTATTGTGTTGAAGACTAGTATGAGTGGCTAAAACCCATTGTTCTAGGGTCATGGGTGAAACGTGAATGTTGTTGTTTGAAGTTTAATTTGACAAAGTGGTTTATCATATTGGGTTGTTTATTTATTTCTGATTTTAATTACTTTGCTAAGTAGCTAACAGTAAAATACTATCTACGAATCTTTGGTTGAACTCAAAAGTGGGAACTTTAGATTGCAATAGAATTAAATAGAGCAAGTTCTTGAACCTGGGCATCGGGGAACAGATTCGCAATTGGGATAGACATATACCCAATTGCCTTGCTTGGTTGAAATACAGGAATTGTAAATGCATTCTTGTTAATCTTAATTCCATAGACATATAGGCATTGAGTTAACTTGAATAGGCGAGTAAGAACTCGACAGATTCTTATGAGTAATATCAACCTTGTGAATCAACAATTCAGATAAATCAATTAGTCGTTTTAAGCCAAGAACACAACAAGATTGTGAGCTAGCCCGTGACCCTGGAATATCCTCTCCTACTGTTTGTTACTCGAAAATTGCTGGATGTTTGGTTAATTATTCTAGTTACATTATTGCTTGATAATTTAGATAGTAAATTAGTGATACCTCTATTTTATGGAAAACCTCTTGGATAGATAAGTTAATTGAGTTTAAATCAGTAAACAGTTAATCACTAGTCTTCGTGGGAACGATACTCTACTCACTACTTTATTACTTTACGATCACATGCACTTGCGTGAGTGTTTTTGGTCGCAACAAGTTTTTGGCGCCGTTGCCGGGGACTTAGAAATTAGCTACTTGACTGAGTTGAGCTTTTATTATTTATTTATTCAAGTTTTAATTTTCATTTCACTTTGTTTGTGCTAATACATGATCTTTTCTTGAATGCGAAAAAGTAGAAGCGCAAACAATCTCCTTCCTCTGGATCCCGAAATTGAACGAACACTTCATAGATTGAGGAGGGAGGTGGACACTCAAACCGGAATTGAAAGAGAGTTGGACATCGCAGTTCAACCACAGCCAATTGAGATGGTGGGTAACAAGGAACGCGCGGTGATTGAAGCCGCAAGGCCTAGTTTGGATAATATGACTCAGGCTATTGTGAAGCCTGATATCACTGGGCATTTTGAACTCAAACAATACATGGTACAACTGATCCAATCCACAGGGCTATTTGTGGGTTTACCTCATGAAGACCTGCAGAGTCACATTCAAAATTTCTTGGAAATTATGGATATTTACAGTTATTCGAACGTTTTCAAGGACTATGTCAGGCTGGCACTTTTCCCCTTTTCACTGATCAGGGAAGCTAAGGAGTGGTTGAATAAGGAGCCAGCGAATTCAATCCGCACTTGGAATGATCTGGCACGGAAATTCTTAATCAAGTTTTTCCCCACTAAGAAAACAAAGATATTGAGGAGTCAAATTCTTGGGTTCGAACAATGAGCTAGCGAGACACTTCGTCAAGCATGGGAAAGGTAAAAGAAGATGCTCAGAGACTGTCCATATCTTAGCCAGACAGATGAGGTATTGGGTCACACTTTTGTAGATAGGTTAGATGATGCATCAAAGATAAATCTTGATTCAGCTTGTGGAGGTAGTTGCATGGCAAGATCATACAGTGAAATTCAGCTCTTACTGAATAACTTCACAGCTAATGATAATAATTGGCAAGGTGAGGGGGATTCACAAAAGTTAATTAAGCAAAAAGTAGCTGAATTACTTGAGCTCAACGATTTGTCAGTCATGAGAGCCGAGATTGCAAAGCTGGCCAATCAATTGAATAGGATGACAATGCAGCAACCTCAAACAATGCAACCTGTGCACCAAATGGCTATTTATTGTGAATTATGTGGTAACAATCATATGAGTGACATGTGCCCCACAAATCCAGAATCCATCTATTATGTGGGGCAACAGAACAGAGGTCCACCGAATCAACATGCACAATACGGAAATTCTTACAATCTAAATTGGAGGAATCATCCCAACTTCTCATAGGGTAGAAATCAGTAGAATCAGAATCAGCATAGGCCCCAAGGGTGTTTCAATCAACCTCAAAGGCCACCCCAACAAATGAAAAAAAGCACCAATGATTTGCTAAAGAAGTTGTTGATTGACAATCAATAGCTCAGGACCGATTTTAGAAATCTTGAGAGGCAGATAGGGCAGTTATAAACAAATCAAAACACTAGACCTGCAGGCACTCTCCCAAGTGATACAGAGAAGAACCCTCAAGTGAATGCAGTTACACTTAGAAACGGGAGGGAGCTAGAGGAAGTGCTAAACAAGAGAAAAGACAAGCCCATACCTTAGGGAGAGTTGATCACTAAAGTAACACAAGAGCCAAAGAATGTTGTTGAAATTATAGAGCCAGTGGAGGCCCCAAGTCCACCACCCCCTTTACCCCAGATATTGCAGAAAAATAATGATGATCGCATGTTCAGCAAATTTCTCTCCATGTTGAGCCGGGTTCAATTGAATATTCCATTTGTTATGTGCTTCGTGAAATTCCAAAGTATGTTAAGTACATAAAAGATATAGTGGCTCACAAGAGAAGATTGACTGAATTTGAGATAGTTGCACTTACTGAGGAGTGCACTTCAAGGGTCCAAAATAAGCTCCCTCAAAAGCTTAAGGATACTGGCAGCTTTACCATTCCTGTGCGAATTGGTAATATTGATGTGGGACGTGATCTTTGTGATTTGGGGGCAAGCATAAATCTGATGCCCTTATCTTTGTTCAAGTAATTGGGTCTGGGAGCTCCAAGGCCAACTACTGTGATGTTGCAGCTGGCTTATAGGTCGATAGCACACCCTGAGGGGGTGATTGAAGATATGTTGCTGCAAATTGGGAAATTTATCTTCCCTGCTGATTTCTTTATCCTCGATTATGAGGTTGATGAGCTGGTTCTAATCATATTGGGGAGAACTCTCTTGGATACTGGTGATGCAATTATCAAAGTGAGAGGGAAAACTGATCTTGAGGGTAGACGACGAGGAAGCAGTTTTTAATGTTTACAAAGCGATCCAACTTCCCTCCACTATGAGGAGCTCTCAATGATATCTATTATTGAGGTTGATGAGCAAATTCATGACCCAAGTGTATATCTAGACGATTCTCTAGAGAAAGCACTTATGTTGTTTGATAGCCTGGGGAGTGATGATGAGGTTGAGGAGATGATGCACATCTTAGATACATCATGTGTGTACATGCAAGGGGTACACCCCTTTGTGCCTTTGAATAGGCCAGAAGGACCGCCCCCAAAGCCGTCCATTGAGGAATCCCCAAAATTGGAGCTTAAACCTCTCCCATCTCACCTTCAATATTCTTATTTGGGTGACTCTGACACTTTACCTGTAATTGTTTCTTGTGACTTGTCTAAATTGCAGGAAGAGAAGCTGTTGAGAGTGCAACGTGAGCACAAGCGAGCAATTCGGTGGACGATGTCTAACATTAAGTGCATTAGTCCAGCCTTTTGCATGCACAAAATCCTCATGGAGGATAGACACAAGCCCAGTGTAGAGCAACAACGCCGACTAAATCCAATCATGAAGGAGGTGGTAAGAAAAGAAGTGATTAAGTGGCTTGATGCAGGTATTGTATTTCCTATCTCAGACAGCAAATGGGTAAGCCTCATTCAATGTGTACCTAAGAAAGGGGGGATGACTGTAGTGGTTAATGAAAATAATGATTTGATCCCCACAAGAATTGTCACTGGGTGGAGGATTTACATCGATCATAGAAAATTGAATAATGCCACCCGGAAGGACCACTTCCCCCTCCCCTTTATTGACCAAATGCTTGATAGATTAGCTGGCTAGGAATACTACTGCTTATTAGATGGTTACTCGGGGTATAATCAGATTTCTATAGCCCCAGAGGACCAAGAGAAGACCACATTTACGTGCCCCTATGGCACGTATGCGTTCAAGAGAATGCCCTTTGGTCTTTGTAATGCACTTGCGACTTTTCAAAGGTATATGATGACTATTTTTACGGACATGGTCGAGAGGTTTGTGGAAGTATTCATGGATGATTTTTCTGTGTTTGAATGTTCTTTTTATAATTGCTTGATGAATCTTGATAAAGTACTTGCTAGGTGTGAAGAAACAAACTTAGTAATAAACTGGGAAAAGTGCAATTTCATGGTACGTGAAGGTATAGTTTTGGGGCACAAGGTGTCTAAAAATGGTTTGCAGGTGGACAAGGCAAAGGTGGAAGCGATTGAAAAATTGCCCCCATCAACATATGTCAAAGGCATTCGCAGTTTCTTGGGCCATGCATATTTTTATCGTTGTTTCATTAAAGATTTTTCGAAAATTTCCTCTCCCTTTTGTAGGTTGCTCAAGAAAGATGTCTCCTTCAAGTTCGATAATGCCTGTCTGAAAGCATTTGAGGAGCTGAAGGGAAAGCTAGTGACTGCACCAATTATCATTGCCCCAGATTGGGGGCAACCCTTTGAGTTGATGTATGATGCGAGTGACATAGTTGTTGGAGCTGTGTTGGGGCAAAGGAGAAATAAAATCTATCACTCCATCTACTATGCGAGCAAAAATCTGAATCCAACCAGATGAATTACACAGTTACTAAAAAAGAGTTGCTTGCAGTGGTGTGTGCGTTTGAAAAGTTCAGATCATATCTAGTGGGGACCAAAGTCATCATCTACACAGATCATTCAGCTATTAGGTACTTGTTTGAGAAGAAAGACGCCAAGCCGAGGCTGATTCGGTGGGTCCTCCTCTTGCAAGAGTTTGACTTAGAGATCCGAGACTACAAATGAATAGAGAATCAAGTGGCTGATCACTTGTCTAGATTAGAAAATCGGAACCATATAGCTGAAGGGGGTGTAATCAAAGAAACATTCCCTGATGAGCATTTATTGGCGATTGCCGCAAGCACAGCGCCGTGGTATGCAGATTATGTGAACTTTATTGCAAGTGGGGTGACACCACCAGAATTGACACCCGATAATAGAAGAAGGTTCCTGCATGATGTGAGGCTCTACATGTGGGATGAGTCATTCTTATACAGGCTCTGTGCAGATCAGTTGGTGCGAAGATGTGTTCCTAAGGAGGAGATGAATGTCATACTTCATGACTGTCACGCTTCGCCATACGGAGGTCACCATGGTGGTGATAGGACCGCCCAGAAAGTTCTACAATCTGGTTTCTATTGGCCAAAATTGTTTAAGGATGCACATGCCTTTGTTAAAATGTGTGATAGGTGCCAAAGAACCGGAACGATCACAAAGAGGCACGAGATGCCGCTGTAAAACATTCTGGTAGTAGAGCTTTTTGATTTAATGGGACCATTTACACACTCTAATGGTCATAGGTACATCTTGGTGGCAGTCAACTATGTTTCCAAGTGGGTGGAGGCCATTGCTCTTTCCACTAATGATGCAAAGGTTTTGGTAAGCTTTGTCAAGAAGCACATCTTTTCATGCTTTGAAACTCTGAGAGTGTTGATCAGTGATGTAGGAACGCACTTCTGCTACAAATTGCTGAATATTGTTCTTGCAAAGTACGAAGTCAAGCACAAGGTTTCCACTGCCTATTATCCCCAGACGAGTGGTCAAGTGGAAGTGTCAGACAAAGAGGTGAAGCAAATTCTTGAGAAGACATTGAGTAGAAATAGAAAGGACTGGGCTGGGAAGCTAGACGACGCATTGTAGGCATATCGAACTGCATACAAAACTCCCATAGGTGCTTCTCCGTACAAATTGGTTTATGGGAAGGCATGTCACTTGCCCGTTGAGCTTGAACACAAGGCCTATTGGGCCATTAAAAAGCTAAATATGGATGGGGACTTAGCTGGTGAGAAGAGGTTGCTACAACTCAACGAGCTTGATGAATTTCAGTTGCACGTATATGAAAATGCCAAATTGTATAAAGAGAAGATAAAAAGGTGGCATGACAAGAACATTCACCATTGAGAGTTTGAGACAGAGCAAGAAGTTTTTTTATTCAATTCGAGGTTGAAGCTTTTTCCCGGAAAGCTTAAATCTCGTTGGTCAGGCCTTTTTGTTGTGGTGAGTGTGAAGCCTCATGGCGCTGTGGAGTTGCGGGATATGAGCTCAACTGGTACTTTCTTGGTAAATGGTCAAAGGATAAAACATTACTGGGGTGGTGACATTGCACATCACAAGACCTCGGTGGACTTGACGGATGCTTGAGAACTTGTTGAGTCCTGCTGCAATATTAAATCAGGCGCTGGATGGGAGGCAACCTATTAAATTATTGTAACCGTCGTGCCACGACGTTAAATAAGGCGCTGGTTGGGAGGCAACCCAAGGATAGTAGTAGTTGTTGATTTTGTGTTTTAGGAAGTGCTAACCAATGCAAATGACAATGGGCAAATGCTAAGGCCATCAAACGGGGTAAGAACAGGTGAAAAGTTGAAGAAAAAAATTTGCCCAGGTGCGCGCCTGCACTACTGACGCGCATCTGGGCGCACTAATTTATACAACTTCTATCTGGGTCGTGCACCTGGGCACGCTTTTGAACACCCTACTAGCGCGATCGGCGCATGTGAGCGTGCATCTAGGCGCGCTAATTTCTCCATGTTCTATTTTGGCCGCGCTAAAACTAGCGCGACTGTGCATCTGGCCACGCTAGTTTTGTCAAATAGTCGCCCGTCTTTTTGTGTAGTTTAAGTTTTCTTTTTATTTTTTTTGTTTATTTTGTTTATGTTTAAATCTAATACCCCCCCCCCCCATTTTTTTCTTAAATCCCATTCGAACAACAGCTCTCAACCCTCTCTAATCCCCTATTCAACCAAACACAAAAACCCTTCCCCCATCTCACAATCCTTCTGCCATCCTAGGATCACCATCTTATTCTCCATCTTCTTTCTCTACTCGCCACCATCCCCCAATACAGGTATGAACCCTAGTCTCTTTTTCTCTTTTTATTTTTCAAATTTTTGTTGTGTCTTATGCCATTGTTATAATAGTAGTTCTTTGGTTTTGGGTAGAGAAATTAGTGAAATATGTTGTGGTGTTGGTGAGTGATAAGTGTGGGGTGGAATTCCACCTAATTTGTGATCTTGGTGAGAGTATGTGGTAGAATATTGTTCAAACAAGTTTAAAAAGGGGTTGTGAAGGTCTAATGCCCACAAGGTGTTTGTCGAAAGGCCCCATTGAACGTGATTATGTAGTTTGTGACCACATATGTGTGTGAAGTCTGAGTAACCGCATTGCGTCACAAATTTTTGTTGGGCTGAGCTAATGTGTCCAGTTTTGCAGATATCATGATTCCATCTAGGAAACGACGCGCCACAAGGGCCTCATCAAGCAGCCAGGATGGTTCGGCTAGGTCAAGAGGGGCTGCACATGCACGTCCCTTTGATGCTACAAAATTTATTTCGGCCAAGGCACAGGACCTCTTTGCAAAAAAGGCTCGTAAAAAGCCAATTCCGGAAAGGGGTACTCATATCGGACAGCTCCAGCGCCACTGCCCGCACATGTACAATGAGTTATTGAGGCAAGGGTTACAAACCTTCATCAGTGAGCCCGGTGAGGGTAATGCAATAATTGTGCGGGAGTTTTATTCAAATGTGCCGGAGCATGTTAATGGAGTAGTCCCAGTACGTCGAAGGGCGGTGAATGCTACTGTTGAAGCAATACTAATGGCCTACCAGCTGCCTCCACCTCCGGCTGCTCATGATGACTTCTACGATTACGACTGCAACCCCAATAATGAAAAATGGGCATGATTCTTTGAGACAATTTGTGTGCACGGAAAAGAAGTGGTTTGGATGGACTATGGGGAGAAATTCCACTCCTCAGCACTCACCTTTGAAGGAAATTGCTGGCTACACCTCATAGACAACCGCTTGATTCCGTCTCACAATACTATAGAGGTCAATGGACCCAGGGCTGCTCTGATTTGGTGCTTCGTAAATGGTCACGGCTTTGATGTGGCCAAAGTGATGCATGAAGAAATATTCGTCTACAACCAAGTAAAACGTTATGGGTTCTTTTTCCCATCCTTAGTGATTCAACTGTGCAGGGCTGCTCTAATGCCTGAAAATCTAGCTGTGGATGGGTTGGTAATAAAGGAGGGCAAGTTCCGTACTGATAAGGTGACAATGGGTAAGGAGCCGGAAGTAGTAGCGGAGGCAGCAATAAGTAGCTCTGATGATTTTGATGACGAGGATGATGCTGAGGAGAACGTGGAAGTCGCACCACAGGCTTAGGAGCAAAACGTGGCAGCTGCAGGTCCATCTGGGACTGCAACATCTTCAGGAGCCGCCCGGGTGTC
The DNA here is from genome assembly GCA_026770625.1 of Nicotiana glauca. Taxonomy (NCBI): domain Eukaryota; kingdom Viridiplantae; phylum Streptophyta; class Magnoliopsida; order Solanales; family Solanaceae; genus Nicotiana; species Nicotiana glauca. The sequence goes on along the minus strand of MU748284.1, from coordinate 68,543 downwards.
CCATTTCACTGCTTTGGAGCAGGAGATGGCTGGTTTGTGCACCTGAGTAGACGCGATAGCTGACCGACAAGAGAAGTCGGAAAAGAAATTCATGGGCTGGTTGAGAGCGTTGGGACGGGCGTGCCACGTCAACCCAGACACCGTCTCCGACCAGGAGTGAGCTTTCAGAGAAGTTCCTTTACCTCACTATTTTTTCAAATTTTAAGCCATTAGGACATATCTTCATTTTTAAGTGTGGGGTGGGGAGTACTTCGTTGTATGTCTGTAGTTGTATCAATTGAATGTTTGTTTTATTTTATTTTGATAGTTTTAGTGTTAAGTAGGAATCATTAGTTTAAAATAGATAAGTGGCTCGTCCCGACGACGGATCCCTTTCGATAGGGTTCTTGAGGGACTAAGTCGGAAAAAAAAAATGAAAAATACATAGACTCTTCCTGATGACAGATCCTTTGGACAATTTTCTTGAGGGAAGTTCGTCTAAAAAAAATACCAAATTTTTTTTTTATTTTTTTCTTAGGTAGTGTAGCAACTCCCTCTTCGTTTTTCTTTAGGCCACGGTTCTTTTCCAAGAGTTTAACTTGAACCGGGTGTAGGTAGTTTTTTTATTTTGTTTTCTTTTTGATTTGTAGATTAGGTTAATGGGTTATTGTAAGCACGTGATTTTTGCCTTATATGAAATACTTCAACAAAATTAAAGAAAATAGATTTTTTTCTTAATTATTTACTATTTTTATTAATTGTTTGTATTTTTCTTGCATGTTTAAGTTTTATTTAAAATAAAATAAAATATATCATGCATTACATTTAGAACATCTTTTACATTTTTAGAATTAGCTAGTAATTATTTGTTTTATAAAAAAAATTTAAAAATCACAAAAAAATACTTCATTTTTACACCTTCTCCTCTTATTGATTTTTTTTTATTTTAGGATTAAGCAGCTTTTATAATTTTTATAATTAGCTAATTAGTTTAATTTCACACTTTTCAATAATTTAGTATTTTTAAGTTGTAGGATTTAATCAAAAGAAAACGAAAAATTAGAAAATAAAAGAAACAATTTGGAAAATGCTTTGTCTTGTGAAACTGGGTCATTATAATTAAAGACCCACTCAATTTTTTCCAATCCAGCCAATCAATGTCGTACCCAAATCTGTCCAACCCAGGCCCAAAAGCTAAAATAACCCATCCCAAATCCCCTCTACTTAAGACCCATTTTCTAATAACCTAGAGACACATTATCAGATTTTGGAAAAAGAAGAAGGATCCCCCCTCCAAAAAAAAAAAAAGAACGGCGCATCTCAGATGTGTTCTTCTTCTCCATTCTTTTTTCTCCATTTTTACTCTTACTCTCATACACACTCCCTCACCTCTCATTTGCATAAACGACCAGACACACAAAAAATAGAAACACCCTAGGAAGCTGGAATTAGAAAACATTTTGAAAAGAAAAGTTTCAAACAAAAAAATCAAAAACAAAAGGAAGTTGGAATTTGTGGGATTGGCTTCAATTTCTCTGGAATTTGGTGTCGATTTCTCTGGGTCTGTTGAAGAAACTGTGTTGCCGGTGTTTGATTGTTGAAGTTGAACGTGAACTCCAACTTGTAGAGCTCGTTTTGTTTTGTTGATGTCCGAATCGTTCTGTTCCGGCTTCTAAGCTAGGGATTGTATTCAAATATGATGCAATGAAAAAGGAAATACAATCTGTGAATTTTGTTTAGAGGTTCGAATTCTGCTTCTTCTTTTTTATCATTTCAATTCCAAGAAATGAAGTTAACAGAATTGATTTTGTTGGGTGTTCTTTTGGTTTAGAATATTTATCTTTCCGTACAAATCACATTATCTGTTCTTATGATCAAAACTTTCTGGTTTGAGACAAGAATTTGCTTCTTTTTTTTTTTACTTCTACTGAAATGTAAGTTGTTTTAGTATGATGTCAAAAATTAACTTTGGTGTCAATTTAGACAAAAATCATCAAATACTTCAGTGTAAAAAAATAAAATTTTATAAAATGTTGTGAGACAAAGTATTTAAAGCAAATTTGAAAAAACCAACCAGCAATTAAATTTGACCCTCTAAATATAATACTAAGTTTCACGTAGAAGAAAGCACAATGTTCTGCCATGGAAATCTCACCAACATAAAATCATTGTAAGCTTCAGCTATACTTACATGGATCTGGTCAATTTGAAATTGCATCGAGTTTTCATATTAGTACAGTTTTCCATTTCGTTTTCATTTTCTACTTAGGAGTTGTCTCATGATATAAAGAATGTCATATACATTAGAGTGGAGGTCTGCCAAATAAAAACTTTACCCTTTTATTTTTGTCAAAGAAAACGTGTGAAAGTAATTGGGTAGATCTTTTCCTTTTTTTTTTACGAAGAGTTTCTGGTTAAATTTCCGGTAATCATAGTTTCACCATCCGCTGTTCTGTATCTATGTATTGTACTATGTATAACTTGCTTTAAAATTTTAATAAATCTTTTTCTTCTCTGAATGCTTTTCGTCTAGTGTGCTTTCTGAAAACCATCACTTTGGTCCAATTCCTAAAGAATTTGGATGTCTCATAGCTCTTTGCCTCACAATAATCTCAAAGTTTTCTAGAAAAATAATTCATGAATATCCGTAGTTTGCTTCAGTTGAGGAAAATCCTTTAGCATAATTTGAGGCGTGCCATGCCAAATAAAATCCCAAAACCCATGGCCCTCACATAATTAATTTAAATCCTTTAGAACTCGAGGCGTGCCATTTAGCAAATTTTCATGGCCTTAAAAAATTTACAAAAGCGTAGTTGCTTTAGGCGCGTTATTTAAATAATATTACCTTCCTAAACTCGGGTGCGCATTTCATGTGATCCAAATCTTAATAATGTTGAATAAAATATATTTCGGATTGCGGGTGCATTTCATGTGACGCGGTCCAAAGATATGTTTTAGACGACATTAAATCTTCTTTAAAATGAATAAAAGCGGTTATAAAGTTAAAATTGAACCATAGGCTAAAACATGTATTAAAATCAGATAATAGGCCAATTATGATAGTTTAAGTGACCGTGCTAGAACTACGGAATCCGGGGGTGCCTAACACCTTCCCCTGGGTTAACAGAATTCCTTATTCAGAATTTCTATGTAATGACCCGACCGGTCATTTTGAGCCCTAGCACGTCGTTTAGTAGTTTGAGGCCATGAGCAGCTTCATTTCAGGTGTTATGACTTGCATGCGTGGTCGGAATTGAATTTTGGGAAGTTCGGAGTTAATTTGGGAAGAGAATTCTCATTTAGGAAGTTTAAAGTTGAAAGAATGAACTAGGATTGGATTTTTGAGTAAACGACCTCGAAATCGGGATTTGAAGGTTCCAGCAGGTTTGTATGATGATTTCAGACTTGGGCGTATGCCCGATTTGGGTTTTGAATAACCCGGGAGCGTTTTGGCGCCTATTGTGGAAGTTAGCATTTTGGAAGAAATTTTTAAGTTTGGCTTGAAGTGAATTTCAGAATTATCGATGTTCGTGTGGGATTCTGAGACTGGGGGTAGCTCCGTATGGTGATTCTGGAGTTGGGATGCGATTGGAAGTGAATTCGGAGGTCCATAAGTCATTTTGAAGCCGTTTGGCTAAAGATAGAAATTTGAAGGTTTTTGAGAAGTTTGATCGGAAGTGGACTTTTTGATATCGGGGTTGGAATCTAATTCTGGAAGTTGGAGTAGGTCCGTAATATCAAATATGACTTGTGTGCAAAATTTGAGGTCAATCGAACATGATTTGATAAGTTTAAACATCGTAAGTAGAAGTTGAAAAGTTCAAAGTTCATAAAGCTTGGATTGGAGGTCGATTGATGATTTTAGCGTGGTTTGATGTGAATTGAGGCCTCGAGCAAGTCCGTAATGTGTTTTGGGATTGGTTGGTAGGTTTGGTTGAGGTCCCGGGGGCCTTGGGTGGATTCCGGGCGGTTAGCGGATAAAAACTGGATTTTAAGAAAAACTAAAGCAGCTGGTATCTGGTATTTCCGCTTTTGCGGATATGGAACCACACAAGCAGCCCCGCAGAAGCGAAGAAGAAGCCGCAGAAGCGGACGAGGGCGAGGGCAGCTAGGACCACAGAAGCGGTCCTTGATCCGCTGATACGGAACCGCAGAAGCGGTAGGCTGACCGCAGAAGCGGAAGGCGAGGAGTGGATTGGAGACGCAGAAGCGGGACCGCGGAAGCTGACATGGTTCCGCTGAAGCGAAAATGCTGGGCAGTAGGCTTGTTTTAAAATCGTGATTGGGAGTTCATTTCTCTCATTTTTCATGGCTTTGGCGATTTTTGGGAGGATTCAAAAGAGGATCTTCATCAATAATGTTAAGGTAAGTTATTTCTACCTATTATGAGTTAAATACATTAATTATGTATGGATTTAGTATGAAAATGGGTAGAAAATTGAGGGTTAGAGGAAGACCTAGAAATATTGTGTTCTTGGAATTTGACCACGATTTTGAGTATGGAATTAAGAGGAAATTATATATTTGAGTTCCTAAGGTCATGGGCAAACTATATCTTCGAGAAATTTCGAATTCCGGGCACGTGGGCCCGAAGGCATTTTGTCAACTTTTCGTTCGGGATTAGAAATTATTATAAATTGGGTTGTAAAGTATAATTGAGCATATATTAATGGATTTGTATGATCGTTGGCTAGTTTTGGGGTATTGTGCATTGGTGCAAGTCTTCGGAAGAATGTAGAATGCCAGTTGTGGATCTTCGGAGCAAGGTAAGTCTCCTTTCTAATCTTGTAAGGGGAAATTACCCCTTAGGTGAGTTAATAGGTTACGTGTTCCTATTTGTGGGGGGCTACGTACACACAAGGTGACGAGAATTCGTGTGTAGCTGCTATTATGCTATTGTTCGAGTAGTCTAGGACCCAAAAACATGCTATACTTGGGATATTTGCAATCTTATTGACATTTGAATTGTAAAAATCAAGTTGAACTAGTAAATGAATTTCAAAAAGGATTAAACTTTATTTTCTTAACTTGTTTAAAGAGGATTTGGTTTTTTATTTGATAAAATGTTTCCCGAAAATTCTGAATTTCACTATTTGAGCATCTATTCATGTGTGTACCTGTGTCACACGGATGATTCGTGAGCAGGGTATTTGTCTACTTTATGTTGACTGCGTCGCATGGATGATTCGCGAGCGGGGAAAATAGATGCATCTATTGGTTCGAGCCGTTCGACCCTCAGTAGTGCACAGTTTACATTTCTATTGGATCGGGCCGTCGTCGGCATGATATGCGCATGTTTATATTAGTTACTTGAAGTTCTTGATGTAGTTATTGCCTTTTTTGCCTGACATGAATTACTGAAGATAAAAGAAAAGAAATACTGAAAATCCTTTGCTAATTATTAAAGGTGTTTACCTGTTTTACAGCTTTGTGAACTAGAGCATGCTATATAAATCCATGAATTCCTCACGTTTTAGTATATTACTATTGGACCATTAGTAAGTGTCAAAGTTGACCATCTCGTCTCTACCCATTCGGGATTAGGCGAGATACTTATTGGGTGCACGTTATTTTTGTACTCATACTACACTTGTTGTGCATTTTGTTGCACAGGTATTTGTAACTCTAGTGACCTACTAGGCATAGTAGCACGGAGGATTCTGGGACTAGGTGAGCTGCATCATTCAAGACGGCCGCAGCTGGAGTAGTCCCTTCCAGTGTACTGTATTTACTTTCCGCCCACTGTATTTCGGACGGATGTTGTATGTTATTTCTCTTATCACTAGATGCTCATGCACTTGTAACACTAGGTTCTGGGATGGTTCGAAGTATTGTATTAATTGCTTAACTTTTAAATTTGATTTGAAACTATATTCTTTAAAATTTCTAAATAATAAAGGAAAAATCCTGGATTTCAAAAGTGTTAAAATGATATTTAATTTAGTATTGAGTTGGCTGGCCTGACAGCGGAGTACGACGCCACCATGACCCTTAGTGGACTTTGGGTCGTGACAATATGGTATCAGAGCATTAGGTTCCCGTCGGTCTCACGAGTCATGTACAAGTCTAGTAGAGTCTCGCGGATCGGTACGGAGACGTCTGTACTTATCCTCGGGATGCTACAGGGCTGTTAGGAGTACTTTCCTTCTTGATTTTCTCATCGTGCGGTTCGATTCCTTTGAGGCTTATGCCTTTGATTCCTTCCTACTCAATCTTACGCGATGCGAGTGCTTGTTATAAATCGAGAATTTGAAGGATTGTAATGGCACTACCAATGTGGTGCGGGATGATTTTCCCGGTATAGTTGATTGGACTATTATAGTCGCATTATGGAGGGATATTTTATTGTTTCAGCTCAGTAACAGGACTTCTAGGAGCCTTGAGGCTAGGCACAGGTTGTCATGATGCTTATGAGCGATTATTTCGCAGTGTTGTTGGGATGGTAGGATATTTGCCCATGTGTCGGGGCAACGAATGAATTGAAGGAAGGTTTACTCATTGTGTAATCAAGGGATTCAATATTTTATTTCCGGGAGGGGGAAAGACTGACAGACTAAGAATGGTCAGATGTGGGCTAGTGAAAGTACTGAGACTTAGTGGTGGAGCTTTTCTTCTATGATGGGGTGTCGTGGTTCTGATTGAACGTACTAAGTGTCGATGTTATAGTCTGCTACAATTCGCCTTTATGGCAAGATGTTGTGAAATAGTATTGGAGATTCAGCTGTCAGATATCGCATGGTGCGGTGGTTTAATATCGAATCAGAATTTCCTAACGTTGGCGGATCGATAAAGATGAACTTTGGAAAGGTTTAAAGTTAGCAGCAATGGTAGATTCATGTGCCACGAAGATAGATTTTATTTAAGGAAACAATTGAGCAGCAAAGTATGAGGAAGGACATGTGGGAAGTGTCAGGTGGTGTTTTAAATTTCTAGAAGGCCAAGTATGAGAAGCAAGGTCGAGTGACCGATTAAGGAGATGAGTTCTGCCAAAGTGGGAGAGTGGCGGGTGTTGCATATGGGATTGGTAGTATGATGACTATGCGCCTTAGGAGAGTTGGATCGAATTGGGGATTTTAATGATTGGTGATTGAAGTCTGCGAGTGTGACTCGAAGTATGGGCTATCATGCGGCAGAAGATTGATATGGCGTAAAGGAGCTGTTTGAAATGGAGGAGGGTACATCATAGCTATGAATTTGGGAAGGTGTTGCCGCACATTTAATTAATGTCCGCGAGGAGTGAACAGACTGGTGCAGCTAGAGAGTAAGCTTGGATTCAGGATTTGGTTGTTGATGTCATAGTGATTGTATCCCATGCAGCAACATTTGGAAGGTGTCAAGAAGTGATTTCTGCAGGTGGGTTATTTCTTGTAAGCAGATTAGCGGTCGTGTGGTTGGCGAAGCTTCTGCAAAGAATTATATTGGTTATATAGCAAAGAGATCGGTCGTACGAAGGTGGATGATGATTTAGAATATGAAAGATGGGATGGGGATTTACCAAAAGATTTCGAGAATTACGGCGGATGATTGCGTAAGGTCATGCCAACAAGAGATAAAGGATTTTGGTGAGTTCCAGAGTTGTGTAATAGTGGCTTCAAGCTAAGTGGGAGAGTCCCACCGCCTAATATTGGGTTGCATGGTTAACTGCTTGCGAGGTTTCTGTTTGTCTGCATATCGATGGGTTGTTTCATCTAAGGGAAAGACCATAAGTGGTAATTTGAGCGAATGAATTGTTGGAAGCATGCTATGGTTGACCTTGTTGGCTCATGTTTGGACTTGGAAAAAGGTTCAGGATTTATGCCTTGTATAGATGCAGGTTTCAGAGGAAGTGATTTCGCCGGGTGCTTCACCGAGAGAGTATTCATGTGTTATAAAATTTGTGGTGTGAATTATATTCGGGACCAAGTCAGAGCGGGTGGCTCTCGACATGGTCCTAGTGAATTCAGAAGTTAAAGTGTGGTGCCCAATGATTTCGAGCCTATGGGTACATATAAGAATCAAGCTTTGTAGCAGCTTATGAGAAGGTGCCCAGAATGCTCTATGATATTTTGACTTGTGGTGTAGAATTTGAGTGATATGAAAGAGTTCGTGGGAATTGAGACAGCCTGATCTCGTGATTCAAGGTCACTCGGGGTGAGTGTAGATGGAGTATGTTATGCGTTAAATGGAGTTAGTATTATTTCCAAGGCAATCAAGGATAAACTAGAAGGAAGTAGATTGGTTAGACATAGTTGAATTTGGCATGTTGGGGTCAGTGATCAGTTCATTCAGCGTGATCAAGTTATGTGTATTATTTGTGGCGATACGTGTGAGGCTTTCCGGCCGCCATAATTGACATTATTCAGAAGTATTCTTCTGTAATAGCCTGTTGAGTGGAAGCGGATTTCGGAAGGAAAATGGTGGCTTGGACTACTACTTGCAGATTAGCAAATTCTACGGTTATGGAATTTACCTGGCTGATGCTATGATTGTCCTTAAGTGAGTTAAGTGCAAGGTTCTTATATGATAATATGTGAGAATATTAATGAATTCGGAGTTATGATAAAAAAAAAATTGTGTCCTATCGTATATTGGCACATTGGGTGCGGTGAGAGGTATGGAAATGTGAAGTGAGGATCAAGGTTGCAGTTTGGTGTTGGTAAGGATGTCACGGGCTCGGATGGGCAAGGAAGGGGTTGAATGATTAAAGTAAATTGGTATTGTATTCAGCGTCGCCTGAGATCGATGTTTTGTGGAAAAGCTTTGCATCCTGGTTAAGGATTCTTGATCGCTTTTTACCGTTAGAGCGTCCGGTGGTAGATGTGCGGACCATTATTTATTTCGGAAGATTTTTTGGAGCGTGTCCCATGGGATGATTGCATAAGTGTGACGTGTGGTCACTTGATTGGCTAAGGATTTAAACCAAGTTTGAGGATTGTGGTAATATTATTAATTTGAGAATTTAGGCCCGGAGGGCACTTTGTTATTGGGTTATGAACTGAGAAGGTTGCTCCGGTTATGATGGTTGTTCTTGCGTATTATGAGGAAAAAGGAAGTTACGATGGACCTTTGAAAGGTTATTAGCCAAGTTGGTGCGATCATAAATCGGCTTGAGATCAGTGGATTGATTTATATGTGAACAGGGCTTTATACCAGGCCAGTTGTGTTTGTTTCAGCAAGCATTCCTTATGGAGGAACAGTCGGGGTGTCATTTTGTCATCAGCTATTCCAGGTAATGATGAATTCCGCCGTATGAGTTGTGAGACGGCTTGGTAAATTCTTATATGTTGAGGTTCCGCGTGGCGATGATGTTATGGGAGCAGAATGGCTCTTGAGATTCAGATCTTGTATCGTACCCGAGTTTGTAGATTATAGCGTTATATGTCTCCCCAGGGAATGGTATTATACGCTTAGTGTGTTTCTGATCGATATCCGGTATTTTGTGGTAATGAGCAATTTAGCTCGGCATACATCTCCTTATGTGAATTCTATGTGTGGATCGGGTGGCACACCAACATGGATATGTTATCTGGATCGGGTTGGACGCCGCAACAGTGTGATGTTCAGTACAGTTCCCCCTATTTACCTTTATGTGCTCTGTTTTCCATTTTTTCGAGGGGAACTCATATTAGTTGTGATCTCGCGCCGCATGTATGATTCGCGAGCGGGGTGTCTGTTCAGCATGTTTCCCGCGTCGCATGTATGATTCGGGAGCGGGGTAATTGAACTTCATTTTCAGAGTTCGTTTTCCTTTTGTATCGCATCCTAATTGGTAGCCTATTGGCACATTGTGACATTATATGGGACTTTTGATCATGTCCGGGAGGGCTTATTGCCTGCGCAGTTCGTACTGGGTGAGACGAGATTATGGGATTTAAGATCGGTGCAATTTGATTATATGAAGTATATTAAGGAGCAAAGATCATTAATTGGTCCAGAATGTGGTGACGTTTCTTGTCAGAAGTGTAGACTCAATGATTGGTTGACTCGGCAGTTGATTATGAATTTCGGCACATCTCATCTGTTGTGACGGTATTGTAAGAGTTAGAGTAAGACTTGCTTATGTCATGAGGTGCAATAGGAACATCTGACTCGTTGAATGTTGGCTAAGTTGATCAGAAAATATTATCGTGGTCATTGCTTATGTCATGAGGTGCAATAGGGCATCTGACTCGTTGAATGTTGGCTAAGTTGATCAGAAAATATTATCGTGGTCATGTGGGTTAAGTGTTGCAAAGTAAGAATTCAGCAAGGTTATGCAGTCATGTTGGGTATAGCGTATGGTGAATGATTTGGTGATCTCATGTTAAAATCAGGCCTGTCATAGAATTCCGAATATTGGAATTGGGCTCTAAGGCTTATTTGCCTGAATAAAAAGGGAATATCTTCAGAATTTATTGAGCTAATGTGCTCAGCTAAGTTGTGGTAGCACGGGAGGGTGCATGAGGTGCTAAACAATGATTCCAGTCTACTTCAGTATAGTTCTCAGCACGTTCGAGGACGAACGTATGTTTAAGTGGGAGAGAATGTAATGACCCGACCGGTCGTTTTGAGCCCTAGCATGTCGTTCAGCAGTCTGAGGCCATGAGCAGCTTCATTTCAGGTGTTATGAGTTGCACGCGTGGTCGGAATTGAATTTCGGGAAGTTCGGAGTTAATTTGGGAAGAGAATTCTCATTTCGGAAGCTTAAAGTTGAAAGAATGAACTAGGATTGAATTTTTGAGTAAACGACCTCGGAATCGGGATTTGAATGTTCCAACAGGTTCTTATGATGATTTCAGACTTGGGCGTATGCCCGGTTTGGGTTTTGAATAACCGGGAGCATCTTGGCGCCTATTGTGGAAGTTAGCATTTTGGAAGAAATTTCTTAAGTTTGGCTTGAAGTGCATTTCAGCATTATCGATATCCGTGTGAGATTATGAGACTGGGGGTAGCTCCATATGGTGATTCTGGAGTTGGGGCACGTGGGCCCGAGGGCATTTTGTCAACTTTTCGTTTGGGGTTAGAAATTGTTATAAATTGGGTTGTAAAGTATAATCAAGCATATATTAATGGATTTGTATGACCGTTGGCTAGTTTTGGGGTATTGTGCGTTGGTGCAAGTCTTCGGAAGAATGTAGAATGCCGGTTGTGGATCTTCGGAGCGAGGTGAGTCTCCTTTCTAATCTTTTGAGGGGGAAATTACCCCTTAGGTGAGTGAGTTAATAGGTTATGTACTCCTATTTGTGGGGGTCTACGTACACACGAGGTGACGAGAGTCCGTGCGTAGCTACTATTATGCTATTGTCCGGGTAGTCTAGGACCCAAAAGCATGCTATACTTGGGATATTTGCAATCTTATTGACATTTGAATTGTAAAAATCAAATTGAACTAGTAAATGAATTTCAAAAAGGATTAAACTTTATTTTCTTAACTTGTTAAAAGAGGATTTGGTTTTTTATTTGATAAAATGTTTCCCGAAAATTCTGAATTTGACTGGTTGAGCATGTATTCCTATGTGTACCTGCGTCACACAGATGATTCGCGAGCAGGGTATTTGTCTACTTTATGTTGACTGTGTCGCATGGATGATTCGCGAGTAGGGTATTTATTTACTTTATGTTGACCGCGTCGCATGGATGATTCGCGAGCAGGGAAAATAGATGCATCTATTGGTTCGAGCCGTTCAACCCTCGGCAATGCACAGTTTACATTTCTGTTGGATCGGGCCGTCGCCTCGGCATGATATACGCATGTTTATGTTACTTACTTGAAGTACTTGATGTAGTTATTGCCTTTTTGGCCTTACATGAATTACTGAAGATAAAAGAAAAGAAATCCTAAAAAATCCTTTGCTAATCATTAAAGGTGTTTATCTGTTTTACAGCTTTGTGAACTAGAGCATGCTATATGAATCCATGAATTCCTCACATTTTAGTATATTATTATTGGACCATTAGTAAGTGTTAAAGTTGACCATCTCGTCTCTACCCATTCGGGATTAGTCGGGATACTCATTGGGTACACGTTGTTTTTGTACTCATACTACACTTGTTGTGCATTTTGTTGCATAGGTATTTGCAACTCCAGTGGCCTACTGGGCATAGCAGCACGGAGGATTCTGGGACTAGGTGAGCTACATCATTCGAGACGGCCGCAGCTAGAGTAGTCCCTTCCAGTGTACTGTATTTACTTTCTATCCACTGTATTTCGGACGGATGTTGTATTTTATTTATCTTATCAGTAGATGCTCATGCACTTGTGACACCGGGTTCTGGGATGGTTCGAATTATTGTATTAATTGCTTAACTTTTAAATTTGATTTGAAACTATATTCTTTAAAATTTCTAAATAATGAAGGAAAAATCTTGGATCTCAAAAGTGCTAAAACGAGATTTAATTTAGTATTGAGTTGGCTGGCCTGACAGCGGAGTCCGGCGCCACCACGACCCTTAGTGGATTTTGAGTCGTGACATTCTGGTTCGTAGACTCCATTCGGAAAGTCAAAATTTTCTCGATTTGGGATTCTAGATAAACCGGTAACTTGGGACACCAAAGGCCAAACCTATCCCAAGTGGCGAATCTGAAATAAATAAGTAATCTCAATTCGAATAATGTCACTTAAAATGGAAAAACTCCCTTATACATTATCTTTCTGGATAGGTGTGTAAAAAGGAGGTGTGACAGCTCTGGTAAGTCTGCTGGGGATATGAACCCAGAATTTCGGTTCAGGGTTCAAGAATTCGAGCTTAGAATAGCTGTTATGATTGGCTTTATCTGTTATCTGATTTTCCTACATGTTTCATGCCTAATGTGCTAAATGTTTTTACCCCTTCCTCTCTCTGAGTCTTTTAAATCATGGAGAAGGGTGCACTTCGTGTGACTTCTCTTCTGTCTAGAGTCTTATCCCATTTTAGAACGAGGTTCGGACAAGTTGCAAAGCCATTGAAGCTTCTGTATTCCCGGTACGCTGCCCCTCCCCCCCTCCCGGCTCGAGTTGTCCGCTCGGGTAAGCCATGTCTAGAACAATAAATCCAGGTTTTAAACCTAGTATAACAAAGCCTCATGCCGGATCCCTAGTAGGAACGTTTGTTTGCATCATGTGCATTTGACTTAGGGGACTCAACACAGGGGTTGGGTCCGTCTAGGACAGGTGTACCCAAATTGAAAAGATCATCCTGATGCATCCTACTTGCTACTTATGCATTTATTTGCTTCGGATTCGCATGTTGACCTGTTTCTAGAATAGAGAAAGAAAATCAAAAAGAAAAAAACAAGAGTTAGATGTAGTTATTAGAAAATTCTGAAACTCTGCCGAAATTCTGGAAAAAAAATAAATAAATAAAAGACATTTCAAAATGAACCTTCAAGTGCCATGTTTCCCTTGTTCCGTCAAAACTAGCCGAACTACGCAGGTCTGATTCTCACCGGATATGAGATACGTAGGCAAACCTCATCGGTTCTGACCCCAATTTTCAAAAAAATCCAAAAATATTTTTCTTTAGTTCCTTCTTTAAAAATCTTTCCTTAGAAAATTAAAAAAAGTAGTTTTAAATTCAAAAAATGGTTTTCTTCTTCCTAATGTATTTCATTCGAAAAAAGAAAATCAATAAAAATCAAAATAAAAAATACGAGTTCCCTTCATTTTGATGTATTTTTCCAAGAAAAAATCCAAAAAAAATCAGAAACAGAAATCCAAAAAAAATAGTTGTCTTTCTTTTGTGAATGTCCATAAACATATTTGAAAAAATTAAAGTCCAAAAAATATTTTTGTTTTTCTTTAGAAGTACTTTTGTAAATAAATAAGAACTCAGAAATCCAATATTTTCTTAAAAGTCCCTTTTTCAAAAATTGAGAGGAAACTTTCTAAATCCAAAAATATTTTCTTTCTTCTTTAGAAAATGAGAAAATGAATGAAAATTCAAACAAAAAATATTTGCTTTTTACTTTTGAAATTCCCAAAGTTCCAATCAAAAGAAAAGGAACTTTTAAAAGTTTTTCTTTCAAAATAAAAAAAAATCAAAAATCAATCAAAAAAATATATATTTCCTTTCTTTTTTTTAAGCATTTTTTTTCAAAAAAAAATAACAATTCCAAAAAAAAAAAGTTAGCCTATTTGCTTTATCCCCATCTTCTCGAACTACGCAAGATCTGATTCATGCGGGGTCATGATACGTAGGCAATTCCCATCGGATTCGATCATAGCTGTAGAATTAATTGATAAAAAAAATGGAAAAAATGAAAAAAAAACAAATAGAGTGAAAAAAAAGAGAAAAAATAGTGACAAGAAATAAAAAGAGTGACAAACAAAGAGAGAAAAAGAAAGTGCCAAAAACAAAAGAACAGCAAAATGAGATGAAAAAAAAAATCAAGAGTGATTAAGAGAGAAACATTGATTGAAGAAAAGAGGTCCATATTAAAAAGTTAGTTAAGGCCGGGATGAAACATGCAACCGTTCAAACACATGGTAGAAGCATTTAATTGTTAGGTGCATTGCATCCCAACGTGCGATTTCCTATATGTTAAATGTTTCAAAACTAACAAGGTTGTTGAATGTGCAAACTAGCCAGGTTTTGGTGGTTGGTTTTGTTGGTAGTCTAGCCTCCCCTCCTATACAAGATCCAAAGGCACAGATGGCCCCCGCAAGCAACCTACCAATCATAGGTCCTGAGGATAGCCCAACATCGGCTATTCTGCAGTTAGAATCAGTAGCTGTTGAAGAGAATAAGATGTTGCGTCTCTGCATATGGGAAATGTGGGAAGCCTGGCCTAATGGTAGGGAACCGCCAAGTGCAATCCCTGGGTTCCCTGAATTGATCCCCGGGTCAGGAGAGGTTACCAATGCCCCTATCCCCAACCAGCTCATCCCATGTTAGCACCCTTCAATGCCCTCCAATGATCCTGGCATGCCTTCTGTGGTTAGCCCCCAGGCACCGGCTTCAAGGGTACCGCCTCTAATGTTCAGCTTTTAGGGTCCACAGATTCAACCAGAAATAACATATGTGACCCCATACTCTTTCACTCAACTTTCGTGATATGATCTCTCGGTGGAGCAAGAAAAGGATGTTAAAAATACCGAGCAAGAGGAAATTGCTCGAAAGATGAAGATCCTCTAACAGAGCCTGAAAAACATCCAAGGTCTGAGTGGCCAAAAGAGTGTCTCATACTCTGACCTCTGTATGTTTCCCCATATCCACTTGCCAGATGGCTTTAAGATGCCAAAATTTGAAAAGTACGACGAGCATGGAGATCCGGTCGCTCATCTGAAACGATATTGTTACCAATTGAGGGGTGCTGTCGGAAAAGAGGAGCTGCTAATGGCCTATTTTGGGGAAAGCCTCACCGGAATCTCTTCTGAGTAGTGGTGTACGGATCAAGAAATTACTCATTGGCATGTGTGGGATGATATGGCTTGCGATTTTGTCCGCCAGTTACAATATAATGTGGATAACGCTCCTGACAGAAATTCCTTGTCCAATTTGAAAAAGAAAACCGAGGAAAGCTTCCGCGAATATGCTGTCAAATGGCGTGAGCAATCTGCTAAGGTAAAGCCTCCAATAGACGAAACTGAAATGGTCACGGTTTTTCTGAAGGCCCAAGAGACTGACTACTTACAGAACATGATGTCTGTTGTGGGTAAGCCGTTCGCCGAGGCTATCAAAATTGGGAAAATGGTTGAAAACAGTCTGAAAACGGATCGAATCTTGAGTCATGCTGCTTTTAAGGCCACATCACAGTTCGCTCATAATGGTTTGGAGGGTTTGATAAATAGAAATGGGAGTGAAGAGGGAGTCATGATGATTTCAAGCTCAAGGGGAGCCCACAGGTCATTCAGCAAATCATATGTGCCTCATATCGCCCCCACCATACTATTATCCCTTTTCAGATGTTGTTTATGTCATGGCACCGCCTCCCTATGTGATGATGAGCGTGCAATCTTACACCCAGCCACAACATTATACACAAAACCGAGCTCCACCTCCAAGAAATGCCTGCCCTTACCAAGCTCCATATAATTCTCAACCATATGATCCCCAATACAATCCCTGCCCAAGAGAGCCTTTCAGAAAGAATCAATTCACCCCTATTGGTGAATCATATTCAAGCTTGTTCCAAAAGCTAATCAGGCTAGATCTATTGCAGCCAGTGGACCCGAACCGGCCGAACCCCTATTCCCCCTCACACCGAACTGATGTTATATGTGAATACCACTCTGGAGCAGTGGGACACATTACAGAGGACTGTTGGACCCTCAAAAGGGCGGTTAAAGATCTGATTGAAGCTGAAAGAATTATTTTTCGGGAGGAAGAAGCTTTTGATGTGATGAACAATCTATTGCCTGCCCACAATATTGGGCCAATAGTCGGAATGATCTGTGAAACTGAGGAATTTGATCCGGCACTCAAGGCTATTGCAGCCATTGTCGAGACAGAAGAAAAGCCAAAAAATAATTGACAAGCCTGAAAGTTCCCCATCAGACGGGAGTCTCGGTAGCCAGTCTTGCTATCCTTTCTGCGTCCGGATTATCTCAAGGTGTGATCCGGATGTTTTAATTTATTGTCTTACTTTTCGATGTAAACCCTTCTATCTTCAAAATTGAAAAAAAAATCAAAAATAAAAAAAATCAAATGAAATTAATATTTCATTGTCTAGGAATGTCTCTTTTCTTAATCTTGTCATTTTTTTCATTCTCTTTATTTTAGTTCTGTTAAATGCAGATTTCAATAACATGACATGCTTGCGGACTTCATGCCCAGATCCTAAGACGCTGTTAGACTTCGAAATAATGAGTCAAGAGCCAGAATGCAAAGAAGATAAGTTTAAGGAAATAAAACAAAGAGTTGGAACAACTAAAGGAAAATTGGTTCCAAATTGGAAAGGTCCATACATTGCAACAAGAGTACTGCCCAAAAGATTGCGTTGTACTTGGGGCGCATCAAAGGAAATGTCCCTGAAATAACTGGCAATGCAAATGCAACCCAAAGGTACTCTGATTGATCCTCCATATAGCATTAATGTTCTCCGGTTGGGATGAAGAAGACTTTTATTCTCACTACCCAAATATTACCAACCATTTGCAAACCCTTTGAGCCGATTATTTTCCTTTGATTACCCTCTTTGGAACCTGAAAGTGTTACTGAAAAAAAATTCAAAAAAAAAGAGATGAAAAGTGGAAAAAAAAGGGAGAAGAAAAAGAAAGAAAAAAAAGGAATAAAAGACAAAGAAAATGAAAAAAAAAAGAAAAAAAAAAGAGAAAAAAGGAATGGAAAAATAAAGATAAAAGAAAAGAAAACAAAACAAAACAGAAAACAAAAGAAAAAGATATAAAGTTTCCTGAACTACGTCTGATTTGATTCCGAAAGGATACATAGGCAGCCTCTTTCTGGGGTTCAGTCATACCAAAATAAAAATCCAAAGTCCCCCAAAAAGTGAAAATGGGGATGATATTATAATGGTTAGGAGATGATCCCGTCTGAATGGTTCCAAAGTTGTAATTCAGTCCAAATCCTTTATACCCAAACCCTGTTCAAGTCCTTCCGGTCAATCGTTGAGAATGTTCAAGGACTGAAGAATACAATTACTTGGATCTGATAAAACAAAATGAGAAAAATAAAATGAGAGAGTCTTATTGGTGAAAACCCACACGGGCACCGTAAGGCGATGGTAAGCAGAGAAAATCAAAATGAGAGAATCTTGTTAGTGAAACTCGCAAAGGGAACTATACGGCAGTGCTGAGAAGAGAAATGACAGAGGTCAACTCGTGAAAACCCACAAAGGGCGCCCCTGATCGAAAAGAGGATTCTCACAGCCATCGGCACCGACAAAGTCCTCGCAAGGTTTCTCGAATTTTGAAGCAAATGTTGTGATGAATTTTTGAGAGTCGGACGGTTTACAAAGATCAGGCATCCAGTCCAAAAGGTATGCCATGTTCCTTGAAGTCCGCATGTACTCCAGATAAGTCCTTCTCTCCTTTCCCCGAAAGGGACACTTCTTGTTTTTGAACTCATTCTCCATTCCATTGTTTGTTTTCTTTGAATCCCTTTCGGTCTAACACTGTTCCCAAACTAAGACAAAGAAGGGATGGCAAGACTGATTTACAGGGCTTTCTTTTGACATGAGCTAATGTGCAAAAAGGCACCCATCCTCTTCATGGGCATCAAGTTGACCCCGACTAGCCACGGTGGCCGATGCTCCAAAATTCAAAACTCTTAGGGCGCCTATAATGGCAAATGAAGTTGAAAAGGTTGAGTGCCACGTGGCTAACCGTCTCGGCAAACAGTTGAAAAAGCCAAGGTCCCCCAAATGCTCTGAAATTGAAGTTGGAAGAAAGAAGCCAGAAAAGAAAGGCCTACAAAGGCGAGATAAAGTTGGAAGAGGTTAAGTCCCACGCGACTAGCCGTTGCAGCAAAGTTTAAGGAGCCAAAAGTTCCCCAATGTTCCGAAGAAAAAAAAAAGTAAAATAAAAAGATAAGAATCAGAAAGGAAAGGCCTACGAAGGCATAATAAAGTTGAAAGTTGAGTTCCACTGACCAACCATCATGGCAAAGTGTGAAAAATCAGAGGTTCTCCAGGGCCTGAAATGAATCGATCCTCAGGGAGCAAATAGTTGCAATTTAGATCTTCATCAAAGAAGCTTGGCAGAGTTCAAGTGATCAAAATAATCAAGGCCAAAAAACCAACCACTATTTCAAACTAACAATTGTTCTTGGTTTGAAAATTGAAACAGGTGCAATCCAAGCAATCGTGCAAAAAGCAGGTGCAACCGAAAGGAAAAGAAATGCGCAGGTACTGAAACAACTTTGCAGAAAATAATCAATCCAAAAAGGGAAGTTCCCTCCAAGTTCTTTCCTGCATCTTATCAAAAATGAAAAAAAAACAAAAGAGAAAAAGAGAGAAAAAAAAGTTCCCAAAAGAGGACAGTTTAGAATCCCCAATATCAATCTGTTACTTTGTTAGCCGACATTAGGGCTCCAATCCCTGAGTCGATTTTTTCACCTTTAGCCAACATTATGGCTCCAATCCCTGAGTTGAGCATTTTCCCTTTAGCCGACATTAGGACTCCAATCCCTGATTTAAGCATTTTTGCTTTGGCCAACATTAGGGCTCCAATCCCTTCCCTTTAGCCAACATTAGGGCTCCAATCCCTGAGTTGAGCGTAAGGACTCCAATCCCTGAGTTGAGAATTTTTTCCCTCAACCAATATTAGGGCTCCAATCCCTAAGTTGAGCATTTTCCCTTTAGCCAACATTAGGGCTCCAATACCTGAGTTGAGCGTTTTTCCCTTTATCCAACATTAGGGCTCCAATCCCTGAGTCGAGCATTTTTTCCTTTAGCCAACATTAGGGCTCCAATCCCCTGAGTTGAGCGTTTTTTCCCTTAGCCAACATTAGGGCTTCAATCCCTGAGTTAAACGTTTTTCCTTTAGCCAACATTAGGGCTCCAATCCCTGAGTTGAGCGTTTTTCCCTTTAGCCAACATTAGGGCTCCAATCCCTGAGTTGAGCATTTTTTCCCTTAGCCAACATTAGGGATCCAATACCTGAGTTGAGCGTTTTACCTTTTGCCAACATTAGGGCTCCAATCCCTGAGTTGAGCATTTTTACCTTTAGCCAACATTAGGGCTCCAATCCCTGAGTTGAGCATTTTTCCTTTAGCCAACATTAGGGCTCCAATCCGTGAGTTGTGCATTTTTCCTTTAGCCAATATTAGGGCTCTAATCCCTGAGTTGAGCGTTTTTCCTTTAGCCAACATTAGGGCTCCAATCCCTAAGTTGAGCGTTTTTCCCTTTAGCCAACATTAGGGCTCCAATCCCTAAGTTGAGCATTTTTTCTCTTAGCCAACATTAGGGCTCCAATCCCTAAGTTGAGCGTTTTCCCTTTAGGCAACATTAGGACTCCAATCCCTGAGTTGAGCATTTTTCCCTTTAGCCAACATTAGGGCTCCAATCCCAGAGTTGAGCATTTTTTCCTTTAGCCAACATTAGGGCTTCAATCCCTGAGTTGAGCGTTTTTTCCCTTAGCTAACATCAGGGCTCAAATCCCTGAGTTGAGCGTTTTTCCCTTTAGCCAACATTAGGGCTCCAATCCCTGAGTTGAGAGTTTTTCCTTTAGCCAACATTAGGGCTCTAATGCATGAGTTGAGCGTTTTTACATTTTGCCAACATTAGGGATCCAATCCTTGAGTTGAGTTTTTTACCTTTTGCCAACATTAGGGCTCCAATCCCTAAGTTGCGCCTTTTTAGACATTAGGGCCTCCAATTCCTAATTTGTTCTATCATAGATAAATATAATTCTTGAAAATGAAAAAAAAATGAAAAAAAAAGAGAATGAGTTCAGACTTTGTCACAAATAACTCACGAAATTTTCCTAGTGAAAACTGGGGCAGAAAATTTTGTTCGTTTGTTTGTTTTGGTGTCTGAGCAGGTTAGACATCAAGGCACAGGTGTTTGAGACGACCAATAGGATGAGTCTCAATCCAGAATAAAGAAAAGAAGAAAAGAACAAAAAGAAGTGAATTCAAAATGCTGAAGTAAACAGAGATGCGGACTGCTCAAAACTTGATTGAAGTCACGAGCTCCGTCTGTCCCGCTTTGACGCAATGATGAAGAAAAAAACAGCACCTACAGCTTGCGAGCATCAAGATTCAGATCGGAGACCACAGCCAAATCAGCTAATACTCAAGATCAAGATTCAAGAAATTTATAGATAGGAATCTTGTAACTCATAGTTGATAGGTATAACTAGCTTAGATTTGATTTTCCTTTTGGTGTAATAAGGAGCTCAGCAAGCAGCAACAGCAGTGAAATCACAGCTTCTTGGTAGTCCCAGCTACCAAAACTTCCAGAGTTATACTGACATGATTCCTTTATAGCCAAGGATATATAGGCAACCTCTGAAGCAAGGTTCAGTCAGACTCTTTTCAAAAATGCTTCTCATGGAGTTTCAAACGGGCAAAAATCCCTCATATTGCTCACTTTATCTTTGCCCGAAAACTCTTCATGTTTCCGAGCAAAGAGGGGCAGTTGTAAGCACGTATTTTTTGCCTTATATGAAATACTCCTACAAAATTCAAGAAAATATATTTTTTCTTAATTATTTACTATTTTTAGGAATTTTTATAGATTTTTATTAATTGTTTGCATTTTTCTAGCATGTTTAAGCTTTATTTAAAATAAAAAAACAATATATACTTCATTTGAAAATCACAAAAAATACTTCATTTTTACACTTTCTCCTTTTATTGATTTTTTCTCTTTTAAGATTAAGCATCTTTTATAATTTTTATAATTAGCTAATTAGTTTAATTTCACACTTTGAATAATTTAGGATTTTTAAGTTGTAGGATTTAATCAAAAGAAAAGGAAAAGTTAGAAAATAAAAGAAACAATTTAGAAAATATTTTATCTTATGAAATTGGGTCATTATAATTAAAGACCCACTCAATTTTTCCCAATCCAGCCAATCAATCTCTTACCCAAATCTGTCCAACCCAGGCCCAAAAGCTAAAATAACCCAGCCCAAATACCCTCTACTTAAGACCCATTTTCTAATAACCTAGAGACACATTATCAGATTTTGGAAAAAGAAGAAGGACCCCCTCCTCCAAAAAAAAAAAAAAGAACGGCGCATCTCAGATTTGTTCTTCTTCTCCATTCTTTCTTCTTTATTTTTACTCTTACTCTCATACACACTCCCTCACCTCTCATTTGCATAAACGACCAGACACACACAAAATAGAAACACCCTAGGAAGCTGGAATTAGAAAACATTTCGAAAAAAAAGGTTTCAAACAAAAAAATCAAAAACAAAAGGAAGTTGGAATTTGTGGGATTGGCTTCAATTTCTCTGGAATTTGGTGTCAATTTCTCTGGATCTGCTGAAGAAACTGTGTTATTGGTGTTCGATTGTTGAAGCTGAACGTGAACTCCAACTTGTAGAGCTCGTTTTGTTTTGTTGATGTCCGAATCGTTCTGTTCCGTCTTCTAAACTAGGGATTGTATTCAAATATGGCGCAATGAAAAAGAAAATACAATCTGCGAATTTTGTTTAAAGGTTCGAATTTTGCTTCTTCTTTTTTGTCATTTCAATTCCAAGAAATGAAGTTAACAGAACTGATTTTGTTGGGTGTTCTTTTAGTTTAGAATATTTATCTTGCCGTACAAATCACATTATCTGTTCTTATGATCAAAACTTTTCTGGTTTGAGACAAGAATTTGCTTCTTTTTTTACTTCTATTGAAATGTAAGCTGTTTTAGTATGATGTCAAAATTAACTTTGGTGTCAATTCAGACAAAAATCATCAAATACTTCAGTGTAAAAAAATAAAATTTTATAAAATGTTGTGAAATAAAGTATTTAAAGCAAATTTGAAAAAATCAGCAATTAAATTTGACCCTCTAAATATAATACTAAGTTTCACGTAGAAAAAAGCACAATGTTCTGCCATGAAAATCTCACCCACATAAAATCATTGTAAGCTTCAGCTATACTTACATGGATCTGGTCAATTTGAAATTGCATCGAGTTTGCATATTAGTACATTTTTCCATTTCGTTTCCATTTGCTACTTAGGAGCTGTCTCATGATATAAAGAATGTCATATACATTGGAGTGTAGGTCTGCCAAATAAAAACTTTACCCTTTTATTTTTGTCAAAGAAAACGTGTGAAAGTAATTGGGTAGATCTTTCCTTTTTTTTTTGACAAAGAGTTACTGGTTAAATTTTCGGTAATCATAGTTTCACCATCCGCTGTTCTGCATCTATGTATTGTACTATGTATAACTTGCTTTAGAATTTTAATTCATGAATATCTGTAGTTTGCTTCAATTGAGGAAAACCCTTTAGCATAACTCGAGGTGTGCCATGCCAAATAAAATCCCAAAACCCATGGCCCTCACATAATTAATTTTAAACCTTTAGAACTTGAGGCGTGCCATTTAGCAAATTTCCATGGCCCTCACAAAGTTAACAACAGCGTAGTTGCTTTAGGTGCGTTATTCAAATAATATTACCTTCCTAAACTCGGATGCGCATTTCATGTGATCCAAATCCAAATCTTAATAATGTTGAATAAAATGTGTTTCGGATTGCGGGTGCATTTCATCTGACGCGATCCAAAGATATGTTTTAGACGATGTTAAATCTTCTTTAAAATGAATAAAAATGATTATAAAGTTAAAATTGAACCATATGCTAAAACAAGTATTAAAATCATATAATAGGCCAATTATGACAGTTTAAGCGACCGTGCTAGAACCACGGAATCCGGGGGTGCCTAACACCTTCCCCCGGGTTAACAGAATTCCTTATTCAGAATTTCTAGTTTGCAGACTCCATTCGGGAAGTCAAAATTTCCTCGATTTGGGATTCAAGATAAATCGGTGACTTGGGACACCGAAGGCCAAACCTATCCCAAGTGGCGACTCTGAAATAAATAAATAATCCCAATCCGAATAATGTCACTTAAAATAGAAAAACTCCCTTATACATTATCCTTGGGGGTAGGTGTGTAAAAAGGAGGTGTGACAGTTACGAGCTAGAAAATCAAAAGAGAATCTATAGCATTGATACACCTGAACACAATAGACCCTAGAGTGTAACGCTTAGTCTTATTTGTTGAATCTCACTAAAGTGTCTTAATATGTATGTTTGTTACTGAATTGAATGCTCATAATTGAGCGTCTTGATGAGTTGATTTGAAATGAGTCATGTGCCACGTGTGGTGAGGTTTTTGTGTTGTCCATGTTTTGTACTTGTATCTAGAACTTTACCGGTATGTGAGTTGAAGTGAAATTTGAGGTGATGCTCGGTTTAAAAAATAATTTTAGGCTTTCTTTGATCTTTTTAAGCTTAATTGCTTATCACAAATAAATTCATCCCTAGTTAATCCTGCCTATAGACTTTTGTTTGGTACCCACATTACAAGCCTATATCCTTTTTGTTCTTAATTGATATCTTTGATCCTTTTACCTCTTAAAGCACTTTAATTATTAGATGAGCGCTAAAAGAAGTAGGAAGGAACTAAGTGAGGGGTGGCTTTTGAGTGGAACCAATAAAAAGAAGAAAGGTGCACTTATTTTGTAAACTAATACACCACTAGTGTTTATTTAAAAAAAATATATAGAAGAAAATGATGAAAAGAAAAAAAATTTGTCTTGTTCCAGCTAGTGGATATGAATTAATGTAGTGCTTAAAGAAGAAGGGAGCATTTTTGGGGTGATTAGTTTGCGAAGGTGAAGTGGATTGAAGAAATTGCGCTTAAAGTTGATTATGTGATGTGTTAAAGTATTTAGGAGGGTTAGTCACTATTCCTAAATATATCCTACCCGTCCCTTAGCCCACATTAAAATCATAAAAAAGTCCTAATTAATTTTAGACCGAGTGAGCCTACATTAGTAGAGATTTACATTAAGGGCAAGCTTATTGTACCAATTGCATGCATATGACTTCTTTTGTGAGGGTGAGCGATTTGCTTTGATATATGTGAGCATGAGATTCAAATGTATGGATTAATTTTATTCTCTTTACTGTGATTGTGAGGGAATGTTATTCGTGAAGGAAAGGCAAGTCTTGACTTCTGTGTAGAGTACTTTGAGGAAGTATGAATATTGCATGGCATTTGAGAGTTGACTTGTGAGGTCAGGATTGTTCACTGCTAGGCGTAATGTATGTAAATTGTTCTGGGTGTAATGTGTTAGGGAAAATGGTTGAGTGAAAGAACCTCTAGAAAGTGTAGTGTGATTGCTCGAGGACTAGCAATGAATTAAGTGTGGGGTGTTAATAATAGGCTGAATCTAGATAATTTAGCGATTGTTTATGCTCCCGCTTGATTATGTTCCAATGTCATAATGTGGTTAATTGATTAAAAATGGGCTATAATTGTGAATTGTAAATATTGCAGGACGAGGAGCCTATGTGATGCCTCAAGGAGGTGATTGGTATTATTTTAGAGCAAGAACGACCCCTCGGAGCTAAGTACGCACGAAGACGAGGAAAAAAATCAAGGAATTAAGGACCTGGGCTAGCGCACCCACATGCGCGTCCGCGCTAATACTAGCATGCCCAACACAGAACATATGCTAACCAGCACGGTCAGATGCGCGCCCAGGTGCACGACCGAGCTAGTCCAAATTTTGGGAAGGTTTGTTCAGGGGTATAATTGGAAATCTGGAGGAAACCCCACTTAACCTATATAAAGTCAAGCTCGCCCAAGGATTATTTATCAAGTAATTCATAGTCTATTGCAAGGTATAGAGAGGCTATAGGCAAGGGGGAGATTTGACCATCAAGTTCTTCTTTTCTTCCCTTTGTTTTTGCTATTTGTGATGAAATTGAACCCTATTGTGTTGGACACTAGTATGAATGGCTAAAACCCATTGTTCTAGGGTCATGGGTGAAACATGAATGTTGTTGTTTGAAGTTTAATTCGACAAAGTTGGTTTATCATATTGGGTTGTTTATTTAATTCTGATTTTAATTATTTGCTGAGTAGCTAACAGTGAAATACTATCTACGAATCTTTGGTTGAACTCGAAAGTGGGAACTTTAGATTGCAATAGAATTGAATAGAGCAAGTTCTTAAACCTGGGCATCGGGGAACGGATTTGCAATTGGGATAGACATACACCCAATTGTCTTGCTTGGTTGAAATACAGGAATTGTAAATGCATTCTTGTTAATCTTAATTCCATAGACATATATGCATTGAGTTAACTTGAATAGGCGAGTAAGAACTCGACAGATTCTTATGACTAATATCAACCCTGTCAATCAACAATCCAGATAAATTAATTAGTCATTTTAAGCCAAGAACACAACAAGATTGTGAGCTAGCCCGTGACCCTGGAATATCCTCTCATACTATTTGTTACTCGAAAATTACTGATTGTTTGGTTAATTATTCTAGTTACATTATTGCTTGATAATTTAGGTAGTAAATTAGTGATACCTCTATTTTGTGGAAAACCTCTTGGATAGATAAGTTAATTGAGTTTAAATCAGTCTACAGTTAATCACAAGTCTTCGTGGGAACGATACTCTACTCACTACTTTATTACTTGCCGATCACGTGCACTTGCGTGAGTGTTTTTGGTAGCAACACTTGTTGTTATATTAATAGAGTTTTGAGTTGGTTGTTAATCTCTATTTGTTCAACTATGTTTTGATTGTGGTTAATTGAAAGGATCCTTAATTAGCCGTTCCTATTTATTATGTATCTGCTTGAGAGAGAGTGCATATTTGGGTAATTGTTTGAACAACATCACTCTCGGAGTATAGGCAAGAGTCATAACCGATGGTTTAGAGGTTGGAGTAGAGATAACGATCCCTCGGTGTAATCTAAGTGAATTGCAATGCGAATCTAGATAGCGTAGCTTGAGAGAGTGCGTCTAGTAAATTATCATAATTACTTGAGAGAGAGTTATGATAGCTGGAGAGTTCATAATTGATAGAGACAAATAAGTCAAAGCTATAAGAAATATACAACTAAGGAAATCAACAACGGGGGAACCTATTACCTTAGACATTTATTCCAATTGTCTACAACTGCGTGTTAGTTAATCTTCGTTTTATTGATTCTGTTAGTTGTAGTAGTGACCATAACACCACTTGTTATTCACAAAGTTTGAGAAGGTTGACTAATAAGAATTTATTACTTTAAAGGTTTTTCTTGATACGTTAATTCCCTGTGGGATTCGACTCCGGGCATAATACCATGGATTATACTTGTAACACCCGTTTAGTCTTTTAATAGATACAGTTGAGTGTGATCATTTTCGAACAATAAATTCTACTTGAAACTACTCACAAGCAACACCAAAGTAAAATAGTATTTATTTCTACTCCTTAAGTATTCTGAACTGTTTCTTTTCCTTCAAACATGATCTCAATACTTCATTGAACCTGAAAAGATGTTCAGCTGACCCATAGAATTATCCAGCCCCAATTAACATGACATCCAAACTCAAATGAATTGCATATCAGACCCTTTAGTAGTTACATGCTCCACCAAATCTAAATCACTCTAGATCCTAATATATTCAAATAAATTCAATTTCAACATTTGAAACAGGCTGTCAACCACTTCAATACAAATTCAAATCAAAGAGGATACCAGATATAACCAAACTTGATTAAACTTATTGTTAATCAAGCTTTCCAAATGGTTAAGAATTATTATAAAATTCAATTATAAAATACCAAAGTCTATCTACTAATTCAACTAGACAAAGTTTTCCCAGGTTTTCATGGTATTCTTGTGTTAAATACAATAAGAAGCTTACATTATTCAATTGACCAATATAACATATCAAATCTGATAAAATTTAAATACACTAGTGAATCAGAGTAAGTAATAACATGTTTTAACATTGCTTCTCATTTCATTCTGCAAATAAACTTCACAAGCTATTAAGGTCTCAAAAGCATGTACATGATGATAAGCCAAGGAAACACAAAAATAAATGGTCAGCAGCAAACAGAAGCAGGAAAAATAGTCCAGGTTTAACCAAATCACAGAGATCAGCCTAGGATGAAATAATGAAACAGTAAACAGATAGAAAAGATTGGATAAACACTTGCAGAACTCCAATTCAAACACTTTTTCAACCCAAATAGAATCAGAAATTATTTCAGTACTTGAAAACTTCAAAAGAAACATTGAAGAAAATTCAATGGAACAGTAGTTTTCTCCGAAATTCTTAGCTATTCTTAATTTTCAGATTTTCTTATCTTTTTAAGTCTCTCTTTCTATATAACAGCCTCTTTTTTAAAACCTATGTTCTTCAGCCTTTAAATAGGCACTGATTTTAGTGCCTTTCCCATTTCCAATCCCCTTTCCCTATTATTATAATTGATTCCACTTAAACCTTATCTTTATCTTATCCTTAGTGCATTCGTATCCCTACCACTTATTAGAAACTTCCCGAGTTAGGTAAACACTTCTTTATTGAACAATTCCCAAACTACCCCCTAAAATTCTAATTATTTGATCAGAACTCCTGAAGGTTCTGATTATTTGCAAACTTATACAAACAATTCTATAAAACAGAATCATTAAGCAACCAAAACCAAACAGCGTCAATTTCTGAATATTTAAGGGTTTAACATTGAAACGAGATTAGGAAATACCATATACATGAACGATCAGAATTGAAATAAGCAAGAAATACCAACGAATGAACCTATTTGAGATTCGACTTTTGAAACAATTAACACCAAATTAACTAGACTAGTTATTGCCTAATAATGAAATCAGAAGTTAAACAAATTCAAATAAATTTAATAGAAAAGACCTAATTAAACTAAGTGATTTAATGAACCAGAAATTAAACAAACTAAAAAAATGCTGAGAAACTGAATTCACAAAGAAAAGGAGAAAGGAGAGAAAGAAGATAGCAAAAATGATGGCAGAAGAAAAGCATAAAAGTATAAATGGATTTACCGGATTGAACTTTGAAACCAAACGGAGACAAAGGTACCTAAACAAACTTATGTCGGTCCTTTGTTCTTTGTCAAGAACAACTGAATCAACATCAGTTTCGTCGAGTCCGGGCCTCAAGATTTGAAGTAATAGCATTGTATGTTACCAGGCTCGACGGAGGATGATTTTGAATTTTTGGGTTGAACTTGGATTTAACATTAGACGAGTTCAACATTGATTTGAGGGGTATGGGTTA
>MU748284.1:11964-38897 GCA_026770625.1 Nicotiana glauca | reverse complement strand
ATTTGAAGTAATAGCATTGTATGTTACCAGGCTCGACGGAGGATGATTTTGAATTTTTGGGTTGAACTTGGATTTAACATTAGACGAGTTCAACGTTGATTTGAGGGGTATGGGTTAGGGATTTGGAGAGAGGAGATCATGGGGACTTCAGGGTGTTAGTTTGGGGCTGTTTGGCCACCGGCCGCCGGCGGAGATGGAGAGGATTTGGGGGCGACGAGCCTCTAGGGTTTGGAGATTGAGAGAGACGAGATTGAAGTGTAGGGGGTCTTAGGATTGTTAGGTATATTAAAATTGATGAATTAATTAGAGCCGTTGGATGATGGGATCCAATGGCTGTGATTAACCCCTCATGAAACGATGTCGTTTTGGTTAAGCTGGGGCGGACCGGGTATGGGAACGGGTCAGGGGCTAGTTTTGGGTGGGTTTAGCTGAGTTTTGGGTTGGACTGGGGCGGAAATTGGTTTGGGCTTGAAGAATTGGCCCAAAAAAATCAATTCTTTTTTTTATTTCCTCTTTTTCATTTCTTTTTCTTATTTTTTTTAAATCAAAACTAAAAAATAAAACCTAAATTAATTCTTAAACCCAAATTATCCTATAAAATTAAATTAATTAACCCTAATAACAATTATCATCAATAATTAAGAACTGAGTTAAAGGAAAAACTATCAAAGTTCAAAAATTAAAATTAAAAATGAAAAAAAATCATTTATTGTGATTTTTCCAATTTTTATAAAATAACTAATTTACTACTTAATTCCAAAAATGCAAATTTAAATCATAAATGCAAATGCAACATATTTTTGTATTTTTCATTAGTTAAATAAACATGCACAGACAAAAAAGCAAACAATAACAGAAAATGCCACAACAAATCCAAAAAATTGCAAATAATGGAATTTTTTTTTTTGAATTTGTAGGAGTAATTCATATAGGAAAAAAATCACGTGCTCACAGCTGCCCCTCTTTGCCCAGAAACACGAAGAGTTTTCGTGCAAAGATAAATTGAGCAGATACGAGCGATTTTTGCCCGCTTGAATACTCCGTGGGAAGCATTTTTGAAAGAATCTAACTGTACCTCTTCTTCAAAGGTTTCTTACATATCCTTGGCTATAAAGGAATTAGGTTAGTATAGTTCGGGAAATTTTGGTAGCTGGAACTACCATGAAGCTGTGATTTCACTGTTGTTGTTGCTGTTGCTACTGCTTACTGACCTCCTTATTACACCATGACAAAAATAAAGAAGTTAGACTAAGCTATGATCTAATTCATTACAAAGATTCATTCTCAAACTTGATCTTGTGCATGTTGTTGCCTTGTTGACTTGTATTTTCCTTAGAAGTTCCTTTACTGCCGACTTGAATTGTATTTTTTGAGATGCTTTCCCTTTTCTTCAGGCGGGTACCTAACTGCTGAATCTTTTAAATGTCTTCCTTTGACCATTGCTGCCTTCCTCTATTCTCCATGCGGGCTCCTGATTATCGATGCTTGATTTGTTTTGTTCTCCAGGTGGGCTCCTGATTACCAACATTTAAACTACTTTCCTTCGTTCTCTAGGCGGGCTCCTAATTTCCAACATTCAAATTACTTCTTCCCTTCGTTCTCCAGGCGGGTTCCTGATTGCTGAAACTTAAATTGTATTCTCTTGCTCTTCCGGTGGGCGCCTGATTGCTATCTTTCTTTAATCATTGATGCTTTCCTTCATTCTCCAGGTGGGCTCTTGATTACCAAACTTAAATTGATGCTTCCCTTCATTCTCCAGGCGGGCTCCTGATTACTGAAACTTGAATTGTGTTTCTTCCCTTTGTTCTCCAGGCGGGCGCCTGACTACTGAAAATTGAACTGTATTCCCTTGCTCTCAAGGTGGGCGCCTGATTGCTAAAACTTGAAATGTATTCCCTTGCTCTCCAGGTGGGCGCCTGATTGCTGAAACTTGAAATGTATTCCCTTACTCTCCAGGTTGGCGCATGATTGCTATCTTCCTTTAAATATTGTTGCTTCCCTTCATTCTCTAGGTGGGCTAACTTCTTTTCCTTGTTCTCCAGGTGGACGCCTGATTGCTGAATCCTTAACTATTTCTCCTTGTTCTTCAGGCGGATGCCTGATTTCTGAAACTTGGTCCCTCTTTTCTTGAAACTGCTTGTCTTTGAATTTTTCTCCCTTGTTTCTCCAGGTGGGTGCCTGATTGGCAATACTTGTGTCAATCTTCTGTGAAACTTGATTTGTTTTCCCTTGTTCCCCAGGTGGACTACTGGTTGCTTGATCCTGAACTACTTTTTATCCTTAACATCCGTGTTGTTCTCCCTGTTCTTCAGATGGGCACCTGACTTCAAAAAAATAGACAAAACAAATGAAAAGTTTTTGCCCTAGTTTGGTAGCTGGGCGCATCTATGAGTGTTAACTAAATCATGTCACTAAATATCTCTAACAATTTGAAAGCTAGATCCCATTATTCAGGAGGGTCCTGAAAATTTCTAGTAAAATGTCTGTTTCAAAGCCACGTTATATTTTTCTTCTATTGAACCTTGTTATCTAACTTGGTCTTAAACTTTCATCCCATTATCCAGGAGGGTCCTAAAATTTTCAAATTGAATATTACCTTTCGACTGATAATTTTAAAGCTAAACTATACTTCCTTACAGCAAGACTTAAGCAAAAACTTGTTATCTAATGGAATTTCTTAAAGCTACGTCCCATTATTCAGGAGGGTCCTGAAAATTTCCAATTAAATCGGGGGGAAAAGGTGGAAAAATGGTGTTTCTTCTTGAGGGAAAAGGGTGGAAAAAGATGGTATTTCTTCTTGAGGGAAAAGGGTGGAAATTGGTTCTTTTTAGTCCTTTTGTTGGTCAGCCCGAGAGATCGGAGCTATGAGGGTCTCCCAAATTATGCTGAATTCCGAGGCCTCTGGAGGTAATGCCCAAAATGTATCTCAAGCATGCCAACTTTGAAGTTCCACTTATATTCCTTTAGGGTGCATTTATGCTAAATTCTGCTACTCATGATTATTTTGAATTTTAAACTAAGTCCCATTTTCCAGGAGGGTTCTGAGAATTTTGCGATCAAACTTGTTTGGTACTTGCTCTTCCTCACGGAGGGTTTCTCCGAAACCAATGAAATATTTGCCCCTATTTTAAATCAAAGAATAATCTCGTCAGTTTAAAATGTGGTGAGTGATGGTGGCACTCTTGCTGGGGGTAGTTTTTCTCTTTGCCATGCTTTGCTTCAACCGACTGCCTTGAACTGGTCGAAAAATTGTTTTGACCTTCTGACTGATCCTTAACTGCAGGATCCCCAACTGTTGTTTTTCACTTCTGACCTTTCTAGCCGCACTTCGCTTTACGCCATATTGGAAACTGGTAGTACGCTTTGAAAATCCTTCTCATTTGTTAAAACCAAACTAGCATTGAAAAAGCCTTAACTAGATAAAATCAAAAGAAATGAAATGCGATGATTTCAAAAGATAGGAATAAAGAAGAAAATTCTCCTTTAGAAGACTGTTTTTGAGAGGAAAAGAAACTTTTCTGAATGGAGTAACCGACCCCAATGATCATGTTGTGCATTTCGGATTAATCAACCCAGTCTATTAAACCAATCAATTTTCCAATTGTATTGCTTTGCGCTTCAAGATTTTCACGACCCAATTCCTTGCCAAATCACTAACCTTGTTCAACATGCAATGCCCTGAAGGATTTTTACCGTCAAACTTCTCTCATTTGTTCCTTCCTCAATTCCTTGTCGCCTTATGGTGCCTGTAAATATTTTTACCTATAAGACTCTCTCGTTTTTACTTTCTCTCAGCTTTCGTCGCCTTATGGTGCCCATGAGCGTTTTCACCAATAAGACTCTCTCATTTTTTATTTTTCTTGCTTAGACCAAAGTGTTGTCCTTGATATGAATCTTATTTATTTGCTTGACTTGACATTTCTTGAAAACTGATCGGGAGGTCTTTCTTTGGATAGTAATGAGGGTTCTTGGATATGGTTGGAAATAAAAGGGTATCAAAAAGGCTTAAAGTAACTTAAATGGGTTAAAATTATAGGTTTTGGAATCAAAATTTTTTATCACAATCACAACTTCTGCCCCAGTTTCTTGCGTGGGTATCTTTTGATATTTATTTTACTATGACCAGGCCGTGAGGCTGCCTACGTATCCTTAACAGGAATCAGGTCAAACGTAGTTCACATCTGAATTTCCTAGTTGTTATACTTTCCTTTTTTTACTTCTTTTTATTTTATCCTTTTTTAAACTTTTTCTTTCTTTT
This sequence comes from Nicotiana glauca, assembly GCA_026770625.1. NCBI lineage: Eukaryota > Viridiplantae > Streptophyta > Magnoliopsida > Solanales > Solanaceae > Nicotiana > Nicotiana glauca. Next base: position 34,639 of record MU748284.1, on the reverse strand, counting down.
CTTTTTCTTTCCTCTTTTCTGTTATTGATTCCAAAAGAGGGGTATGAAATCAAATAAATAAGGCTCAAAAAGCGAAGCAAAGGGTAAAGTGTTTAGATAGCATAAACAAATTTCCGTCGTCATTCCAATCTTCGAAACAATGCCAAATACAAACAATCAACAGTTATACCAAAGAAATCATACATAATATCTCCTGACTACATCAAAATTGATAGCGATGTCTATGCGTTTTCCTTCGATATCTATTAAACACAATGCACCATTGGAAAATACTCTGGTCATAATAAACGGCCCTTGCCAATTCGGGGCGACTTGCCTTTTGCTTCAGCCTGATGTGGAAGGATACGTTTCACCACTTGTTGACCCACTTCAAACCTCAGTGGACGCACCTTCTTGTTATATGCTCTTGCCATTCTCTGCTGATATAACTGGCCATGACATACTGCTGCCAACCTTTTCTCGTCAATCAAACTCAATTGTTCCTAACGGGTTTTGATCAACTCATCATCATCAATCTCGACTTCTGTGACAATCCGAAGGGATGGGGTTTCGACTTCTGCGGATATCACTGCTTCGGTGCCATACACCAAGAAATAAGGAGTTGCACCTACTGATGTACGGACTGTAATGCAATAACCCAACAACACAAATGGCAACTTTTCATGCCATTGCCTAGAACCTTCCACCATTTTCCGCAGTATCTTCTTTATGTTCTTGTTGACTGCCTCGACTACTCCATTTGCCTTGGGATGATATGGGGTGGAATTGCAATGTGTAGTCTTAAACGGTTGACATACTTCTCTCATCAAATTACTGTTAAGATTAGCACCATTGTCTGTGATGATCACCTTTGGGATTCCGAATCGACAGATTATATTTGAGTGGACAAAATCAACCACTGCCTTTTTGGTCGCAGACTTGAAAGTTTTAGCCTCAACCCACTTGGTGAAATAATCAATGGCCACCAGAATGAACCTGTGCCTGTTGGATGCTGCTGTCTCAATTGGTCCAATGACATCCATGCCCCAAGCAACGAAGGGCCATGGTCCCAACATTGTGTGCAATTTCGATGGTGGAGAATGGATTAAATCCCCATGTACCTGACATTGATGAAATTTGTGCACAAAACTGATACAATCTCTCTCCATGGTGAGCCAATAATAACCTGCCCGAAGAATTTTCTTTGCCAACACATATCCGCTCATATGTGGTCCACAGACTCTTAAATGTACTTCTGTCATGATGGTCGTGTCTTGTCTAGCATCTATGCATCCCAATAATCCAAGGTCTGGTGTTCTTTTATACAGAACTTCTCCACTAAAGAAAAATTCACTTGCCAACCATCGAATTGTTCTCTTTTGATCTCACGTGGCTTGCACCGGATATATCCCCATTCTAATGTACTCCTTGATATCATGGAACCATGGTTCTCCATCAAGTTCTTCTTCTACCATGTTACAGTAAGCATGTTGATCATGGACTTGAATATGCAGAGGATCGACATAGGCTTTATCCGAATGGTGTAACATTGTTGCCAAGGTAGCCAAAGCATAGACAACCTCATTATGGACCCTTGGAATATGCTTGAACTCCACTGATCGAAATCGTTGACAAAGATCATGCAAACATTGACGGTACGGTATGAGCTTCAAATCTCGTGTTTCCCATTCTCCTTGAATTTGATGTACCAAAAGATCCAAGTCTCCCAAGACCAAGACTTCCTGGACATCCATGTTTGTAGCTAGCCTTAAACCCAAAATACATGCCTCGTACTCAGCCATATTGTTAGTACAATAGAAACGAAGTTGAGCCGTGACAGGATAGTGATGCCCTATTTCAGAAATAAGCACGACTCATATTCAAACTCATTTCATGTTTGCAGCCCCATTAAAGAGAAGTTTCCAACCTAGTTTTTTCATCTGTTCCAGTTCATCAATATGCATCACCTCTTCATCGGTAAAATAGGTTCTCAATGGCTCATATTCTTCATCAACCAGGTTCTTGGTCAAGTGACCGGCCAACCCTTGGGCTTTCATTGTGATCCGGGTCACATAGATGATGTCAAACTCTGTGAGCAAAATTTGCCACTTCACAAGTCTCCCTGTGGGTATAGGCTTTTGAAAGATATACTTCAATGGATCCAGGCGAGAAATGAGGTAAGTAGTGTAGGATGACAAATAATATTTCAATTTCTGTGCTACCCAAGTTAGGGCGCAACATGTCCTCTCAAGGTGAGTGTACTTAACATCATAAGCCGTGAACTTCTTGCTAAGATAGTAGATGGCTTGTTCCATCCTGCTAGTGATGTCATGTTGACCCAATACACAACCAAATGAGTTTTCCAGGACTGTCAAGTAAAGAATCAAAGGTATCCCTGGTTCCGGTGGAGCCAACACAGGCGGATTTGACAAGTACCCCTTTATCTTATCAAATGCTTCTTGACACTCCTCAGTCCTCTTGACCGCAACATCCTTCTTTAGCAACTTGAAAATAGGCTCACAAGTTGTTGTGAGCTGAGCAATAAACCTGATGATGTAGTTCAACCTCCCTAACAGACTCATCACTTCAGTTTTGTTTCTCGGAGGTGGCAACTCTTGGATAGCTTTGATCTTTGATGGATATAACTCAATGCCTTGACGACTGACTATGAATCCCAACAGCTAATCAGATGGAATGCCAAATACGCATTTGGCAGGATTAAGCTTGAGGTTGTACCTGCGAAGTCTCTGGAAGAATTTCCTCAAATCTCTGACGTGGTCGGCCTGCTGCTTTGACTTTATGATCACATCATCCACATATACCTCAATTTCCTTGTGTATCATATCATGTAACACAATAGTCATTGCCTTCATGTAGATTGCCCTAGCGTTCTTTAAACCAAACGGCATTACCCGATAGCAATAGTTCCCCATGGCGTGATGAATGTCATCTTTTCTGCATCTTCCTCATCCATTAGAATCTGATGATACCTGGCATAGCATCCACAAAAGATCCAATCTCACGCTTGGCGCGATTATCGATCAAAATATGGATATTAGGTAGTGGGAAGTTATCCTTTGGGCTTGATTTGTTGAGATTGCGATAGTCAACGCATACTCTGATCTTGCCGTCCTTCTTCGGTATTGGCACAATATTAGCTAACCAATCGGGATATTGAGTGACCCGAATAACTTTTGCTTCCAACTGCTTGGTGATTTCTTCCTTAATCTTCACACTCATATCAGTTTTGAATTTTCTCAATTTTTGCTTGACGGGAGGGAATTCTGGGTCAGTAAGCAATTATTGAACCACTAAATCAGTGCTTAAACTCGGAATGTCATCATATGACCATGCAAAAATATCTTTGAATTCAATAAGTGCTTTGATTAATTCTTCCCGGATAGTTGGTTCAAGATGGATGCTTATTTTAGTTTTCTGATGTTATCTGCATCCCTAAATTGATGGTTTTTGTATCATTCAAGTTGGGTTTGGGTTTTTCTTGAAAGTGACTTAGTTCCTTACTAATCTCTTCGAAGGCTTCATCTTCGTCATATTCTGCTTCGTAATCACAATCTACTTCTTAAACTATTATTTTTGAATCAGGTTGATTTTTAAGAGTGGGTTGAGGATTTCTCATCCATGCCATGTCATTAGAACCGGCGTAAAAAGAACTGTACAGAAAAGGAAAGAAAAACAAAAGAAAACTATCAAGAATGATGAATAAGGGAAATTGCATTTTATTGAAGGATAAAAGATAACAAGGTTTGCATACTCAAACAGACTGAAAAATAAAAATCTGGATTACAACCTTGGAATAACCCAGGCAAACTGAAGGAAAATCAAAGCAAACTACTAAGACTCCTTCTGATTGGGGAGAGGAGTAGCCTTCCAATTATTGAGATTTGTTTTTGGCCCTACAAATTTCACTTCTGCATTACTAGAACCTTCTCCACTTTCCACCATGTTCACACTATCGAACAACTTCTCGAATCTTTCAATTAACTCCTTATCAAGATCAATCACAGGACCGAGAACTATCGTTACTGGGCGTCTTCTGGTACCGGGCTTGACAAATGATCTGGAGAGACGTGGGACTGGCTTTGGAAGGACCCATGCCCTCTGTTTTAACTTTCTGGCTGTTCTAATGTCTGCGGATATGGGCTTGAATCCTAGACCCAATGTTCCCAAGTTTTCAGGGAGGGACATCGGCTGTAAGATACCCTGCAGAGATGAACCCAAACATTTCCCAGGCACAAAACCATTCTTCAACATTTCATAGGCCACCATGACTTACGCGGTGGTTATCTTAGGATTTGGAATGTATTCCCCCTCTGGAACTTTCTCGACCATCATCGTGTCAAAAACCTGGTAAACCCACGGCCCCTTGTCATATTCCACTTCAATGAATGGTACAATGGCATCTCTGTGAGCACATAAACTGTCTTCGCCATGCACAACTATTTCTTGTTTATCCCATTAAAATTTGATCATATGGTGTACTGTTGATGGGACTGCTTTAGCGGCATGAATCCATGATCGACCTAACAACAAATTGTAGGAAACAGTTATATCCAACACTTAGAATTTCATTGTGAACTCAACTGGCCCTATTGTCAGCTCCAGCACTATATCACCAACTGAATCTTTGCCTCCGCCATCAAATCCACGGACACAGATATTATTCGTATGCATTCTCTCATCTTCCACTTTCAACTTACTCATAGTTGAGAGAGGGTAGATGTTTGCACTGGAACCATTTTCAACCAACACCCGAGTAACCACGGAGTTCTCACATTTCACCGTAAGGTAAAGGGCTCTGTTATGCTCAGTACCTTCTACGGGCAATTCATCATCGAAAAAAATGACTCTTTTCACTTCAAAGATCTTGTTGGCTATCTTTTCCAGATGGTTAACGGTGATTTTATCGGGAACATGAGCCTCATTCAGATTATCATTAAAGCTTGACGGTGCTTATCTGAATGGATCAATAATGATAATAGTGAAATTTGAGTAGGCGTCTTCCTCAATTGTTCTACGATAGAGTAGTCCCTGCACCTTCATCTTCCTCAAAAGTTCATGTGCCTCTTGTTCAGTTACAGCTTTCTTCACCAGCACTGGGTTATCTTTGGAGATCTTAGCCATTCTTAACCCCTCGGGGGCAAAACATCTTCCCGAGCGAGTCAAAGCCTGGGTCTCGCAAACTTTTTCTTTGCATTCTTTCCCTTTGTAAGTTACCATCACCCTTTGTAATTCCATGGAATAGCTCTTCTGTCGACTATTGGTAACTGGATTACCGGCTTGATAAAGACATGATCTATATGGGCACCTTCCACAATTACAACAGGTCTGCTTGCCACTCCTGGCACAAACACTTTCATCCTTTCTTGATTCGCTGCAACCTCACCTGAAATCCCCTTATCAACTACCACGGATGGTTCAACACTCCTCTTGCTGGACTTGAGCAATGAATTTTCACTTGTTGATTATTCAACTATCTTGGTTTCACTAGACTGATTCATCATGATGGTCTACGATGGCTTCTTATACTCTCCCCCTTTATGCACTATCTCAATCATATTTGTCTGTTGATGAACTGGCACCGGATTCCGGTTAATATTCAGTGCCTCAGGAGCTTGAACTTTAATTCTATTGGTATCAATGAGCTCCTGGATAGCACTTTTCAAGTGCCAGCACTTCTCTGTTTCATGACTTGTAGTACCAGAACAATACTCACAGCTGACGGAATAGTTAAGATTTTTTGTGGGAAGGTTTGGCAATTTGGACTAAATCGGCCTTAGCATATCCAGTTGTCTTAGCTTGTGGAACAGACTAGCATATTATTCTCTCAATAAAGTAAAGGTTTTCTTTTTCTACAACCTTTCATCCTTAAATGCTTGATTAGGCCGGAAACCTGGTCTAGGAGGGTTTCGGTAGGCTCGTAGGGGTGGATAAGTGTTTTGAGGAATAGGCGCACGCCAATGCGCATGGGCGGGAGGTTGGTTGTATGCTTGGGCATAATGGATAGAAAAATGAGATTTCGGTGGTGGGTAATAGTGTTGGGGTAGATTATACTGGGTGTAGGGGTAAGCTTGGTAGGGTGGAGGCTGATTATAGTTGTAAGATGAGCCTCTAGGTCCGAACCAAGTTCCTGAATCAACCATTGCCACATCCTCTCTCTTCTTTTTCCCGATTCCTCCTATGTCGCCCTAAATAGCCTAAGAGGTCGCCTTTATAGCTGAATAGCTCATGATATTATTTGACTTGAGGCCCTCTTCTACCATACCTCCCATTTTTACCACTTCATTGAAGGATTTTCCTATAGCTGAGACCAGATGGCCATAGTAGGTAGGTTCTAAGGCCTGTAAGAAATAATCAACCATCTCACTTTCTTTCATCGGAGGGTCCACCCTTGCTGCCCGCTCTCTCCAATGGAAACCATACTCTATGAAACTTTCGCTGTGCTTTTTCTCCAGTTTTGTCAAGGAAAGTCTATCCGGAATGATCTTGAGATTGTATTGGAAGTGACAAGCAAATGCCTGGGCTAGATCATCCTAGGTATACCACTTTCCATAATCTTGCCGGGTGTATCATTCCAGCGTCGATCCACTCAGACTTTGGCTGAAATATGCCATTAGCAATTCATCTTTTCCTCCCGGTCCCCTCATCTTGCTACAAAAGCCTCTCAAGTGTGCTACTGGATCACCGTGCCTATCGTATAAATCAAACTTGGGCATTTTAAACCCTGCTGGCAATTGCATATTTGGAAACAGGCATAGGTCTTTATAAGCCACATATACTTGACCTTCTAACCCCCGCATGTCTCTGAAGGATTATTCTAAGCTTTTAACTTTCCTGAACATCTCCTCCTATTCGGGATTTTTGGATAGCTTCTCAGCTTCTACAAGGAGATCGAAACGAGGAGTATAAGCTTCTGAAGGTTTGAAAGTGGGATCTGGGGGGTAGTATTGGTTGTCCTGGGCTTGGAACACAGGATCACTGGAAGATCGGTGTAGTGTAGTAGGTGGGGATGCTACGAAGACCGGAGTGATTAGGGGAGGAGGGTATGGAATTGGTTTGGGTGGTGAAGTTTGTGGAGTTTGAGAGGTGGTGCCTTGGTAGTCATGGTAAATAGGGAATCCTACAGATGGATCAATAGTAGGATGTTCCTGGGTTTTAGCCAATGGTGGGATGAAAGCAGGGTTGGCGGGATAAGCTTGTGGGGGTTGCCCTTTTGCCCAGGCCTGATACATTTTGGCCATTTGTTGTTTCATCTTATACATCTCTTCTTTCATTGTATTAACATCCAACTCTTCCACCTCTTTCGAAGAATCGATGACACTCACATCAAGTTTCTGGTTAGACATGCTCAATTCGCCCTTGGATCGGATATTTTATGGATAGGTTGCCAGTATGCTAAGTAAACTAACAATTGCCTGAATTTTGGAAATTATCAACAACAAACTTGTTAGTTATTAGAGTTTAACAGATAGGTAACCGCAAATTGGAATGAAATGCACCTAAGCAATTTAACCATTTCTATCATGTATTTGCTCAGTTGCTTGTATCATCCCGACTTTTCCTATTTATGACCTCTCCTTTTATTGTCACTCCCGTATTTCTTTGACCGACCCCTCATCGCTTTTACTCTCTCAATTTTTCCCCTTTCTTTTTCTTTATTTTTTATTCTTATTTTTCTTTCTTTTGGTTGTAGTCGAATCCTATGGAGATTGCCTACGTATCATGACCCCATATGAATCAGACCGAGCGTAGTTCTGGCGAATAAGTATAAAAATAAAATGTTTTGGAAATTTCATTTTTCATAAAAGGAAAATGCGTTTATTACAATGACACATTTTATTACAAAATTAACAGACTCTAGAAGACTCTAACAACAAGATGCCAATACATCCTAAAAATAAACTAACAGACTCGGACTAACAAATACAGACGTAAAGACAAACTGACAGACTCCAACAAAAGTCATGAATACATTAGTGCTTCAAATGCTCCTGGTGCCCGTGGGACATCATTCGGTCTCGACACGGGCCTATATGTAAGATCCCTTTGGAGCCTCTCCAAGTCATTCATTATCTGGTGAACGAACGTCATCACTACAGCGAAGAAAGTGGTATGAGTCATGTCCTCGCACGCTTGGCATTTCACAACAATGTAGTTAGGAATGGCTCTGATCCTCTCTCGAATTCTACCCTTTTCATAAAGAAAACACCCGACCTGCTGATTCCGAGCTTCCAACACCTGAGTGTCGTGATGGTTTTGGTTTTGCAACTGTTGTATTTCTTCCTCCATCTGAGCCATCAAATCATAGCAGTATTCCCTATCATCTTTAAAGTCTTGGGCTTGCTTGGCCGTCTCTTTCTCTAGGGTAGTTACTTTTCTCTTCAGATTGGTGATTGTCCCTTCATAATCCCTTTTCATTTGTTGCACAGATCGTGCCCGCCTTTCTAATTGAATCCAGATTTTTTCTAGATTGGCCTTAGACTTTTCTAGGTCATCTTGACACTCATAGGCTTTTTCCTCAGCCCGTCAATAAGCCTTTTATCCGCTCGGCTTCTTTCCGGGTTTCTAGCAGCTATTCTCATTTTTGGATTTGGGCTTTGAGGGCTTCATTTTCTTGAGTTAGTTTCTTTTTCTTGCCTTTGTCTGTGGCAGCTTGCAAACCTTTCTCAAACTAAAGGTCCATGACTTGCTTTTCTAGTCTGCTTATGTTGGCTTTGTACTCATTTTCTTTGGCCAGCCAGTCTCATTGCTCTTGTAATGCCTGACAAATTCTTGAATATGGGGTTTTTTGGCCGGTCTTCCAAACTCAATTTCCCTTTTATACCAAGCAAGGTATCCCGGTGCAACTTCACCTCTGGACAGATCACGTACTCGAGTGTTCGCCATCAAATATTGACACTCGCTCCAAATTTGGCAGACTACTGATTCATGAAACTGCCCATTGGGACCAATCTCGACCACATGGCGACTAATGTCTTCATCCCTGGGAACCATTTGACATCTTCCTAATTTATCAAGACCCGGTATGGGGCATAAGGTTGGATATTCCTAAGACCCATCAAAAGAAAATGAGGCCTGGTAGTTGGCATGTATATGATCTCATCTACGGGAAGCTACTCAAACGTCCACTCTATTTAACTTGCATCGATGGAACGGAGATGTGATACCCATTCTGTGACCCCCTCTGGCAAGCTGAACCCATCCACTCTTGTATGGAATTCCTCTATGCAGCTCTTCTCAGTCGACCCGTAACTCATGAATTGAGGACAATGACATAGATGTTCGATCATCCACACGTGTAACAACAAGTTGCACCCTTCAAAGAAGTCTTCTCCAGCTTTACAGGCTATGAGAGCGCGGAAGATTTTAGATATTATCATGGGTGCGAGGGTACTTTTAGCCTGAGTAAGCAAAGTGCTCACAATCCCAGCTATACATATATCGATATTCCCATCTTTTCGGGGAAGCATCAAAAGGGCCAAGAAGACTACCATAAATGCAAAACACATGTGTTCTTCCCATTTGAGGCAGTTTCCTTTGCTACAGATTTTGTTTTCTGGATTGTTAAACCCCCATATATGACAATATCTCTTGTATAAACTATAGAGTACAAAAACCAGCTGCCAAATCTGGGTTGTGGACCCCCTACTTATTTTTAAGGAATCTAGGAACCTGTGTACGGCGATGGCCCTTGGAGCAATCAAGTACTAGTGTCTCAAAGGAAGTTTAGAGCCCCCAATATATCTGGCTATTTCTTCCAAGGTTAGGGTGAGTTCAAAATCTAAGAAATGGAATACGTTGTGGGACGGGTCCTAGAATGTAACCAACGCCTTTATGATGTCTCCCCTGGGATTAATCTTCAACAGCCCGGTGAGGCCTCCCAAGTATAGATTGACCTGATCTTGCCATGATTTACCTAAATCATTCCATCACGTATGCAGCTCCAAAGGGATCTTGTTCATGACCGTTATTGGTGAACTTTGACTTGTACTCATTCTGCACATTTATTAGGTGATTTTAATTTGAAAAAAATCAAGACTCATTTTGACTCAAAAGTTATCACTATTTCAATTTTTTTATAAAAATATTCGGCTTTGTCAATACGGCCCTTCAGCACTTCAATGAAGAAGATTTAAAGGCTGTGTTTGCTAACCGGCCAATAATTTTGAGAAATGACCAAAGGCTGTTGTTCTTGCAAAAACGGCCTTCTGTCGCCCTTTTGGAGACATTTGGCTATCTAGAACAAGAATGGCATCACCTTACTTATGGAAAAACTATGACATTTATGTACCCCTAATTTTGTGATTATATATTTTTCCTTTTTTTCATTATTTTTTTCAAAAATAGTTGGACCCGATGTGGGTTGCCTACATATCCCACATCCGGTGAGAATCAAACTTACATAGTTCTGCCAATTTTGACGACATAAAACCAACCTTTTTTTCTCTTTTTTTCTTCTTTTTCCCAAAAAACACAATAATTTCCTATTTTTATTTTTTTTCTTTTAACGAAAATTCCCCTCTCCTTTTTTTTGAAATTTTGGCGGATTTTCAGTATATTTTAGACACTGATTTTTCAAAACCAGTACTTTATTTTGTTTTCTTTTTCTTATTTTTTTTCAATTCTCTTTCCATTTTTTAAAAACCGATCAACATGCATATTCGAAGCAAATAAATGCACAAGTAGCAAGCAAAAAGCATCAGGATGGTCCTTTCATTTTTGGTACACCTGTCCTAGGCAGACCCAACCTCTGTGTTGAGTCTCCAAAGTCAAATGCACATGATGTAAACAAACGTTCCTACTTGGGAACCGGCAGAAGGCTGCGTTATTCTAAGTATAAAACCTGGGTATACTGTTCTACACCTGTGCATCCGAGCGGACAACTCGAATCGAGGAAGGGACTACGTACCGGGAACCAAAAGGCCATCTGACTTAGTAACTCATCTGAGCCTCTTTCTTATTTCAAGGTATGACACTAATAGAACAACGAGTCTCGACTAGCGAGCACATCCCCGAATATTGAGAAGAGAAGGGTTTCGTAGCAATTTATATAAAGTTCATATAATATCAAAGTGGTAAAAGCATCATTTAGCACATTAAGCCCAGACATGTAATAAAATCAAATAATAAATAAAGCCAATTATAACAATTATTCTAAGCTCGAATTTTGAACCCTGAACTAGAAGTTCTGTGTTCGGGTCCCCAGCATAGGCCCAGATATGTAAAAAAATCAGATAATAAATAAATCCAATTATAACAACTATTCTAAGCTCAAATTCTGAACCATGAACCAGAAGTTCTGTGTTCGGTTCCCCAGCAGAGTTGCCAGAGCTATTACACCTCCTTTTTCCTACACCCCGCAAGAGAGGGTATATAAGGGAGTTTTTCCAATTAAAGGACAATCGAAACGGGATTATATTATTAAAAGATTTAGAGTCGCCACTTGGGATAATTTATGGTGTCCCAAGACATCGGTTTTAAATCCCGAATCGAGTAAATATTGACTCTATATTACAGTAAGCGAACCAGAAATCCGGATAAGGAATTCTGTTAACCTGGGAGAAGGTGTCAGGCATTCTCGAGTTCTGTGGTTCTAGCACAGCCGCTCAACTATTATTATTAGCCTAATTATCTGATTTAAAATATTTTAAACCTATGTGCAATTTTAACTTTTTAACCACTTCTATTAAATTAATTAAAGGAAGATTGCAATGTCATTTAAAATGTGTTTCGAACCACGTCACATAAATGCACCCGCATTCCGCAACACATTTCATCTAACATTGAGATTTGGCTTTGGGTCACATAAATGCGCACCCGAGTTTAGGAAAGTAAATTATTTAATTGACTCACCTAAGGCAACTACGCATTTTTAAGTTTCCGAGGGCTATAAAAATTTGACTAAATAGCTCGCCTTGAGTTCGAAGGATTTTAAAGAAATAATTAAATGAGGGCCACGCATTTGGGATTTTACTTGGCGCAGCACATCTCAATTCCAATTTCTAAAAAGGAATTCAAACTAAATTTCGAAGGGCCATAAATTATTTATGTTATTGAAAAAGTTTTATCTCTATTAAGTATATAAAGGAGCAGGAAGCATTGTTACTAATTTAAAACTACTGTTTGAGCCAGTTTTACAACTAATAACCCAGCTTGGACGAGATGAGCATAGAACAGACGAGTGAGAGTAGAATATATTGGGCTCGAATACACATCCCTATACATAGAGAAATTCAGCTTGCTTCTCAATGGCTTAACGCCAGGCAAGGGGAGATCCGAGGTCGAGTCCCCCAAACACGCGGGATATCAGAGAATGGACGTGAGCCCAAATTTATTAACAAGAGAGAATGTCACACAAGAAAACTTGGGCTGGCCTTGATTTCATCAATTAGGCTAGTATTAGACCCAGGTCTAAATCCCTCCTTTGTTTACAATTAACCACTTGTATTTCCCTTAAGGCATTACATGAAACATAGGTTGAAATTTAATCTTCTACTTTCTAAATCTTAATTATCCGAACTCCAGGTGACTGCTTAAACATTATGAAATTGCAAAACCATTTCTAACTACAAAGCCCAATACACAATTAGTTACTACAATTCAAATAAGAAGCTATATGAAACATGAAAGTAAATTATCCCTTATTTTCGAATGTTAAACTATCAGCCAAGTATTCTGAGTTTTCAAACAACAAATTCTACTTGAAACTACTCACAAGCAACACCAAAGTAAAATAGTATTTATTTCTACTCCTAAGTTATTCTGAACTGTTTTATTTCTTCAAACATAATCTCAATACTTCATTGAACCTAAAAATATGTTTAGCTGACCCATAGAATTATCCAACCCCAATTAACATGACACACAAACCCAAATGAATTACATATCAGACCCTTTAATAGTTACATGCTCCACCAAATCTAAATCACTCTAGATCCTTATATATTCAAACAAATTCAATTTCAACATTTGAAATAGGTTGTCAACCACTTCAATACAAATTCAAAGCAAAGACGATACCAGATATAACCAAACTTGATTAAACCTACTGTTAATCAAGCTTTTCAAATGGTTCAGAATTATGATAAAATTCAATTATACAATACCAAAGTCTATCTACTAATTCAACTAGACAAAGTTTTCCCAGGTTTTCATGGTAATCTTGTGTTAAATACAATAAGAAGTTTACATTGTTCAATTGACCAATATAACATATCTTTGATAAAATTTAAATATACTAGTGAATCAGAATAAGCTAATAACATGTTTTAACATTGCTTCTCATTTCATTCTGCAAATCAACTTCACAATCTATTAAGGTCTCAAAAGTATGTACCTGATGATAAGCCAAGGAGACACCAAAAGAAATGAAAGGTCAGCAGCAAACAGAAGTAGGAAAAACAGCCCAGGTTTAACCAAACCATAGTGATCAGCCCAGGATAAAACAATGAAGCAGTAAACAGATAGAAAAGATTGGATCAAAACTTGCAGAACACCAATTCAAACCCTTTTTCAACCTAAATTGAATCAGAAATTATTTCAGCACTTGAAAACTTCAAAAGAAACACAAAAGAAAATTCAATGGAACAGTAGTTTTCTCTGAAATTCTTAGCTATTCTTAATTTTCAGATTTTTTATCTTTTTAAGTATCTCTTTCTATATCAAACCCTCTTTTTTAAAACCTATGTTCTTCAACCTTTAAATAGGCACTAATTTTAGTGCCTTTACCATTACCAATCCCCTTTCCCTATTTTTATAATTGATCCCACTTAAACCTTATCTTTATCTTATCCTTAGTGCATTCGTATTCCTACCATTTATTAGAAACTTCCTAAGCTAGGTAAACACTTCCTTTATTGAAAAATTCCCAAACTACCCCCTAAAATCCTAATTATTTGATTAGATCTCCTAAAGGTTCTGATTATTTGCAAACTTACACAAACAATTCTACAAAACAGAATCATTAAGCAACCAAAACCAAACGGCGTCAATTTCTGAATATTTAAGGGTTTAACATTGAAACAAGAATAGGAAATACCCCATACATGAACTATCAGAATTGAAATAAGCAAGAAATAAATAACGAATAAACCTATTTGAGATTCAACCTTTGAAACAATTAACACCAAATTAACTAGACTTGTTATTGCGTAATAATGAAATCAGAAGTTAAACAAATTCAAACAAATTTAACAGAAAAGACCTAATTAACCTAAGTGATTTAACGAACTAGAAATTAAACAAACTAAAAAAATGCTGAGAAACAGAATTCACAAAGAAAAAGAAGAAAGAAGAGAAAGAAGATAGTAAAAATGATGGCAGAAGGAAAAACATAAAAGGATAAATGGATTTACCGGATAGAACTTTGAAACCAGACGGAGACAAAGGGACCTAACCAAACTTATGTCGATCCTTTGTTCTTTGTTAAGAACAACTGAATCGACATCATTTTCGTCGAGTCTGGGCCTCAAGATTTGAAGTAATAGCATTGTATGTTACCAGGCTCGACGGAGGATGATTTTGAATTTTTGGGTTGAACTTGGATTTAACATTAGACGAGTTCAACATTGATTTGAGGGGTATGGGTTACGGATTTGGAGAGAGGAGATCATGGGGAATTCAGGGTGTTAGTTTGGGGATGTTTGGCCACCGGCCGCCGGCGGAGATGGTGAGGATTTGGGGGCGACGAGCCTCTAGGGTTTGGGGATTGAGAGAGACGAGATTGAAGTGTGGGGTGTCTGAGGGTTCTTGGGTATATTAAAATTGATGAATTAATTATAGTCGTTGGATGATGGGATCCAACGGCTGTGATTAACCCCTCATGAAACGGTGTCGTTTTGGTTAAACTGGGGCGAACCGGGTATGGGAACAGGTCAGGGGCTAGTTTTGGACGGGTTTAGCCGGGTTTTGGGTTGGACTGGGGTGGAAATTGGTTTGGGCTTGAAGAATTGGCCCAAAAAAATCTATTCTTTTTTTTATTTCCTCTTTTTCATTTCTTTTTCTATTTTTTTTAAAATTAAAACTAAAAAATAAAACCTAAATTAATTCTTAACCCCAAATTATCCTAGAAAATTAAATTAATTAACCCTAATAACAATTATCATCAATAATTAAGAACTGAGTTAAAGGAAAAACTATCAAAGTTCAAAAATTAAAATTAAAAGTGCAAAAATAACTATTTTTTTATTTTTCCAATTTTTATAAAATACCTAATTTACTACTTAATTCCAAAAATACAAAGTTAAATTCTAAATGCAAATGCAACATATTTTTTGTATTTTTCATTAGTTAAATAAACATGCACAGACAAAAATGCAAACAATACCAGCATCCTACAACCTGCTGTTAGGACGACCCTGGGTCCACGCCACTAGAGCCGTAGCATCAACCCTGCATCAGGTAGTAAAGTTTGAATGGAATTACCAAGAGGTGATCATTCATGGAGATAGTAGTAACCCCATATATAGTCGCCACACCATCCCAATGATTGGAGGCAGAAGGAGAATAGGCGGAGAAACATACCACCATATCGAAAGGGTCAACGATGTAGATAAGGATAAGTGGTGGGACAACAAGATTGAAAGTATCCTGAATTGGTGTAGGTACGAGCCTAGAAAGGGACTCGGTAAAAATCTTCAGGGGATCACTAAGCCCATCAAACTAAAGAAGCATGGTACTATATTTGGCTTAGGGTACGGCTATACTTGGGAAGAATTCCAGAGCTAGTCGCCACCATGGCGTGGTCCCTACTATCCATTGGAGCTTCTGATACCCAGCCTGGATCAAACCTTCAACCCGGCAGATACTATATATGGGTCAGAGGAAGATGAAGCGTTGGCAGCCATGAAGAATCTGTTTCTGAAGGATGATGATATGGACTGCTGTGTTCTTTTCGAGAAGGAAGGGGAGGAAGGCCCTTCCATACAAGCTGTGAATAGAGGAGATCGCCTCAGCAACTAGTCAATTAGGATCGTCAGGGCCCGAAAGGCTTCGGGGTAGCAAGGCTAAACAAAAGCACCATGCATCTCATTTTTAGCTTATTTTACTAGTTGATTTCCTTTCCGCATTGTTTTTAATTTCGAAAAGTGCTCCGATGTTTCAAACGATTATGAATTTAATCAAAGCATTGCAGTTTATCATATATCTCGCTCTTATTATTTTTCTATCATTTACTCTATTTTTATGCAGCATTACTATTACTTACCTTGATGATGAACCAACGATTGTGACTTGCAACGAAACAACGCAACACAAGGACATAGACTCTGAAGAAGATGAGATACCTGAAGAGGTCGTTAGAGAAGTTGAGAATTTTGAGAATAGACCTAAGTCTAACCTAGAAGAAACTGAGGTCATTAATTTGGGAGATACGGAAAATATCAAAGAAACTCGCATCAGTGTTCACTTGTCGCCATCAGAAAAGGAAGGATATACGGAATTTCTAAACAAATATGAGGACATATTTTCCTGGTCGTATGATGATATGACTGGTCTCAGCACGTCCATTGTAGCTCACAAACTGCCAACAGATCCAACCTGTCCGCCGATAAAATAGAAGCTCAGGAAATTCAAGCCCGACATGACTTTGAAAATCAAAGAAGAGGTTACTAAGCAAGTCAAAGCCAAGGTTCTCATTTTAGTGGAATATCCAACATGGTTAGCCAACATCGTGTCGGTACCTAAGAAGGATGGGAAGGTTAGAGTCTGTGTCGACTACCGGGATCTTAACCGGGCCAGTCGCAAAGATGACTTCCCCTTGCCAAGCATACACATGCTAATCGACAACAGCGCCAAGCATGAGTTGAAGTCTTTTGTTGATTGTTTCGCCGGCTACCATCAGATATGGATGGATGAGGAAGATGCGGAGAAAACAGCTTTCATTATGCCGTGGGGAATGTATTGTTACAAAATGATACCGTTTGGGTTGAAGAATGTTGGCGCCACCTATATGAGGGTCATGACTACTATCTTTCATGACATGATACACAAGGAGATTGAGGTATATGTGGACGACGTCATCATTAAATCCAAGAAAGCCACTGATCATATGGAAGACCTGAGAAAGTTCTTCAACAGACTGAGGAGGTACAATCTGAAACTGAATCCCGCCAAGTGTGAATTCGGGGTTCCTACTGGAAAACTACTGGGTTTTATCGTGAGTCATCGAGAAATAGAATTGGACCCATCAAAAGTCAAATCCATTTAAGAATTGCCACTGCCAAAGAACAAGAAGGACGTAATGAGTTTCTTGGGAAGGCTCAACTATATCATCTGGTTCATAGACCAGTCCACGATCATTTGTGAACCCATCTTTAAAATGTTGAAGAAAGACGCTGCTACTAAATGGACTGACGATTGTCAGAAAGCCTTTGACAAAATCAAGGAATACCTGTCAATACCGCCAATCTTGGTTTCGCCCGAGCCAGGTAGGCCTCTACTACTTTATCTCGCGGTTTTGGATGGAGCATTCGATTGTGTTCTGGGACAACATGACGAAACAGGGAGGAAGGAGGAAGCCATCTACTATCTCAGTAAGAAGTTCACCCCGTACGAGGCTCGGTATTATTTATTGGAGCGCACCTGTTGTGCTCTGACTTGGGTAGCTCTGAAATTGAGGCATTATTTCTGTACCTACACTACTTATCTCATATCCAGGATGGACCCACTTAAGTATATCTTCTAGAAGCCCATGCCCACTGGCAAGCTCGCCAAGTGGCAAATCTTGCTGAGTGAATTCGACATTGTTTACGTGACTCAGAAAGCAATCAAGGGTCAAGCCATAGCAGATCACCTTACCGAGAATCCCATTGGCGAAGAATACAAACCCGTAAAAACGTATTTTCCTGATGAAGAAGTGTCCTTCGTAAAAGAAGATATTGCAGAATCCTACGATGGTTAGAGGTTGTTTTTCGATGGAGCTGCAAATTTCAAAGGAATTGGCATAGGAGCAGTCCTAGTATCAGAAACCGGCCAGCATTATCCGATATCCTCCAAGCTTAGATTGCCCTACACAAATAATATGGCTGAATACGAAGCTTGCATCCTAGGGCTCAAGATGGCCATTGACATGAACATTCAGAAGTTGCTAGTGATCAGGGATTCAGACTTGCTCATACATCAAGTTCGAGAAGAGTGGGCAGCCAAGAACTCTAAGATACTCCCCTACTTGCATCACATATAGGAATTAAGGAAAATATTCATAAAGACGGAATTTCAGCATATCCCTAGGGTCCAGAACGAGTTCGCCGATGCATTAGCTACTTTGTCATCCATGATCCAGCATGCAGATACGAATTTCATTAATCCCATCACAGTAAGGATTTACGATCAGCTAGCTTATTGTGCTCACGTTGAGGAAGAAGCAGACAAAAAATCATGGTTCCACGACATCAAAGAATACTTGGCAACAGGAGAATATCCATAACTTGCCAACGCTACTCAAAAGTGCACACTTCGAAGATTATCCAACAATTTCTTTCACAGTGGGGGAATCCTGTATAGGAGAACGCCCGATTTGGGTTTATTGAGGTGTGTCGAAGCAAAAGAAGCATCCAGACTATTGGACGAAGTGCACGCAGGAACTTGCGGGCCATACACGAATGGTTTTGTTTTAGCAAAGAAGATACTCCGAGCAAGTTATTTTTGGATGACTATGGAAACAGACTGTATCCAGTACATTCGCAAGTGTCATCACTGTCAGATACATGCAGATATGATAAAGGTGCCTCCAAATGAGCTTACTGCAACAAGCTCATTGTGGCCATTCGCCGCCTAGGGGATGGACGTCATTGGACCTATCGAGCCTGTCGCATCAAACAGGCACAGGTTTATCCTGGTGGCAATTGATTATTTTACTAAATGGGTTGAAGTAGCGTCATACCGGGCAGTGACCAAGAAAGTTGTGACAGATTTCGTCTGTGACCGTATTGTTTGCCGATTCAGAATTTTGGAATCAATCATCACTGATAATGGTTCCAATCTCAACAGCGATTTGATGAAAGCAATGTTTGAGGCATTCAAAATTAAACACAAGAACTCTACAGCCTACAGGCCTCAGATGAATGGAGTTGTAGAAGCAACCAACAGAATATCAAGAAGATACTAAGGAACATGGTCGAAAGTCACAAACAATGGCATGAGAAGTTATCATTCGCCTTACTGGGATACCACACCATAGTCCGCACATCGACCTGAGCAACTCCCTACATGCTGGTTTATGGTACAGAAGCGGTCATCCCTGCCGAGGCAGAAATTCCTTCATTGAGGATCATACAAGAAGCAGAGTTGGACGATGCAGAATGGGTAAAAATATGCTACGAGCAGTTAACCCTTATAGATGGGAAAAGGATGAATGCAGTTTGCCACGGTCATTTGTACCAGAACAGAATGATCAGAGCCTTCAACAAAAGACTTAAGCCAAGGAAGTTTACAGCGGGGCATCTGGTGTTGAAGAAGATATTTCCACATCAAGATGAAGCCAAAGGGAAATTCTCTCCCAACTGGCAAGGTCCGTACATGGTTTATCGAGTTCTAACAAGGGGAGCCCTTATTCTTGCAGAAATGGACGGAGAAGTGTGACGACCCGACCCGTTGTCTCATGTGTTTCTGTCCCGTTTTCCCCATTTTATGCTTCCTCATGTTTCAGTATATGTGTTTGGTGAATTTGAAGTGATTCAAATAGAGTTTGGTAAGAAATGAGACAATTAGTCTCTTTAAGGAAGAATTAGTTTGGAAAAGTCACCCGGATGTTGACTTGTGAGTTAGAGGGCTCGGAATTGAATTCCAATGATTCAGTTAGTTTTGGGGGATGATTTAAGGCTTAGGAGAGCAATTGAAAGTAATTTTGGAGGTCCGGTGAAGAAGTTAGCCTATTTTGGCGAAGTTAGTATTTTGGCGATTTCTGATTGATAGGTGGAATTTTGATCCGGGAGTCGGAATGGAATTCCGAGAGTTTCAGTAGCTTCATTAGGTGATTTTGGACTTGTGTGCAAAATTTTAGTTGATTCGGAGGGGTTTAGGTCGGGTTTTTGATTGAATGTGAGTTTTAAAAGTTTTAGTTTAACTTAAGACTTGATTTGATGAAACTTGATGATTTTGATGTTAAAGATAGTATTTTTATGGTTCGAGCAAGTTTGAATAAGGTAATAGGACATA
Organism: Nicotiana glauca; assembly: GCA_026770625.1. Taxonomy (NCBI): domain Eukaryota; kingdom Viridiplantae; phylum Streptophyta; class Magnoliopsida; order Solanales; family Solanaceae; genus Nicotiana; species Nicotiana glauca. The sequence goes on along the minus strand of MU748284.1, from coordinate 14,488 downwards.
TCTATGCTTTTGGTTGAGGTCTCGAGGGCCTCGGGGTGATTTCGAATGGCCAACAGGTCATTTTTGGAAGGTTTTGAACTGTTGTTTCTAGTATCTGGTGTTGTCCTTCGCACTGCGAGGTCCTATCGCATTCGCGAAGAAGAAATTGGCTTTTGAGACTTTTGGTCTTCGCGTTCGCGAAGAAGGAATTGTCATCTGGGACTTTTGTTCTTCGCGTTCGCGAAGAAGGAATTGTCATCTGGGACTTTTGTTCTTCGCGTTCGCGAAGAAGGAATTTTCTGTCGCGCAGGTCCTACTTTGGAAGCTCATATCTTTTTATCTACAAGGAATTTTGAGGTGATTCAAAAATAAAAGTTGTATCCCTTCATGTCTAGTTTCCACAAAGCTAAAGAAATCATAATTTGAATATCTGTAGAAAATGTTATAGACATTTTACTAGAGGCTGTCCGAGAAGAGTAAATTATGCACTTGAACATTTTTATTCTTCGCGTTCGCGACAAAGCATCGCGTTCGCGAAGAACAATTTTTGAACCTGAACAGTTTGTTCTTCACGTTCGCGACTAGACAACGCGTTTGCGAAGATGGATTTACCTGGGCAGAATGTTTAAGTTCTGGAAATGGGACTTCGTTCCCATTTCCCATTTTTGACGATTTGGAGCTCGGATTGGGCAATTTTTGGACAAATTTTCTTAGAGAACAACGGGGTAAGTGTTCTTAACTCAATTTTGGTTGTATAACTCGAATCTATTGCAAGTTTGGTGTTTAATTTGAGATTTTTTGTTGAAAAAGGGTGGAAAACCCTCTTGGATAGAAATGGTAATTTAAGGGGTCAAATGGACTCCGATGTTTGTGAATTTGGTATGTATAGACTCGTGGCGAGATAAGGATCGTATTGATGTAAAAAAATTTGGATTTTGAGACGTGGGCCCGGGGCTTAGGTTTTGCAAATTTCGAGATTCTTGATATTTTTCGATTATTTTCGAGTGGGTGTTGTTCCCTTAGCATATTGTAATGTATTCGCTCTGATTTTGGTTAGATTCGACACGCGTGGAGTCCAATTTGAGGGGCAAGGGCATCGCGAGTGAGGAATTTCACCGGTTCGAGGTGAGTAATACTTGTAAATGATATCCTGAGGGTTTGAAACCCCGAATTTGCACATCATAGTGTTGTATTGAGGTGACTTGCACGCCGGATATGAGCGTGGGGTAGAGCACCATTTGGGATTGTGACTTGGTCTGTTCGGGTTGTTGATTTTACTGCGTACTTGACGGAAACTACTTGTTATCATCATAATTTGGGTTGATTGCCATGTTTGGGATTCGTGCCAACTATGTGAATCCTTCGAGGATTGAGATTTCTGTTTTAGCATATCTTGCATATCATTTGGCTTCAGCCCAAGGTTTTAAATACTGTTTTGCAACCTCAGCCATATTTCTAAGTTTTGAAAACTCAAATGATACTTTAAATACTATTTCAGGCTGAGAATTACTGTTTTATAAATGCCCAAGGGGTTTATAATATTTTCTGGGCTGTGCATGTATCGGGTTGCGCGCNTGTTTGGGCTTCGTGCCAACTATGTGAATCCTTCGAGGATTGAGATTTCTGTTTTAGCATATCTTGCATATCATTTGGCTTCAGCCCAAGGTTTTAAATACTGTTTTGCAACCTCAGCCATATTTCTAAGTTTTGAAAACTCAAATGATACTTTAAATACTATTTCAGGCTGAGAATTACTGTTTTATAAATGCCCAAGGGGTTTATAATATTTTCTGGGCTGTGCATGTATCGGGTTGCGCGCCGCAGCAGTGACTTGAAACAGTGGTAACAATGACACTCTATGATGTGACTTGAAACAGTGGTAACAATGACATTGTATGATGTGACGTGAAACAGTGGTAACAATGGCACTGTATGATATAAATTGGTCAGGTAACATTGGCTGACTGGTCAGGTAACATTGACTAACCAGTATATTGTGCTTGGGCTATAGGAGCCCCTGCGGAGTCTGTACACACCCCTAGTGAGCACCGTCGATGATAAATCATATGCATGGTTGGCTCGGGCTACACGTCGCAGTGGTCATATGCATTGTATTGTATTCACGCATTGGTTCATGCTTGTACTACGTGGCATGACATTCAGCACTCTCATATCATTGGCATACATGCTATATCTTGCACTGTGTACCAGATACCCTGGTATTATTTGTGAATAGAGTGTTGTGCCCGAGGGGCTGATTTGTGCCCGGACTTGCTCTAATTGACATCGCATTCATATGCTTAACTGTTAATAAGAAAAGGAAAGATATTTTCAAAAAGGTTTTTAACTGAGCTAGATAATTCTAAAGGTTTTTCCTGGTTTTATTATTTTTTCACAAGGTTGTATTGTCCTATATAGCATGATGGAGTGTTCTTACGTGATTTCTTACCGTTCAGTTATTATTTACTCTTATTACCACTGAGTTGGAAGTACTCACTTTACTCCCTACATCTCGCGTGCAGTTGCAGGTATTGTTCATCCGGTA
>MU748281.1:6842-36143 GCA_026770625.1 Nicotiana glauca | reverse complement strand
TGGTGGACAATCGGGGTAAATTGGCAATTTGTGCACCACTAGATCCACACTTAGTCCTGACATATCATCATACGAACAAGCAAACACATCTTTAAACTCAACCAAGAGTTGGATTATTGCATCTTGCATTTTCTCATCTGCGTGAATGCTTATTTTGGTTTTCCTTATTTCTTCGGCAGTTCCCAAATTAACCGGTTCAGTGTCATTCAGATTTGGCTTAGGTTTATTCTCAAATTGTTCCAATTCTCGGTTTATTTCCCTAAAAGTATCCTCTTCATCATATTCCGGTTCTTGATTCATTATTTCACAGTTAGATAGCGTATTTGAGTCGGGGCATAAAGTCTGCAAGCATGTCATGTTATTTAAAGCCGCATTATTATAACTGAAAAGAAAAGATAAAAGGGAAAAATAACAAAATCAGAGAGACTAAATAAAAATGGACGATGAAATATTGATTTCATTTCTTGGAATTTTAGGAAGATAACAGTGTTTACATGAATTCAAAAGACAAGAAATTAAAAGACACATCCGAGTTACACCCTGAGATAACCCGAGATGCAGTAAAGGTGACAAGGCTAGTCTACCGAGACTCCCGCTTGATCGGGAAAGGCGTAGCCTTCCAATTTTGGAGTTTGGCGTCTGGTCCCATGTAGAGCAACTCAGCGGTGCTAGTCCCTTCCCCTGGCTGGACCATGTTGGTTTCATAAAGCATTGCCTCATAGCTCCACAGATATCTTCTATTTCATCAGCCGTGAACACCTCATCATCCTCTTCTATATCGTACTTGGGCTTGACAAAGGTCTCATAGAGATGTGGCAGTGGTTGCGACAAAATCCATCCATCTTTCATTAGCCCATTTCTCATCATCCAGGGTAGGGTAGAAGCCTATCTCGAAATACTTTTTGGCTGCAGGTAGTGTTACCGGTTCAGCTATTCCTTGCAAAGCTTTTCCCAACCCTTTTCCTGGTTTGAAACCATGTCTAATCATTTCCTTGGATACCATGATCAAAGGATTGGATAAAAAAGGCTGGGGGCATGGATGTCCTTCCTCATACTGATCAGCTACCACGATTTTGAACGCCTGATAGACAATGTGCTCACTTCCCTCTCTCGCTTCCAGGCATGGGATAGATGGGTCACGATATATGGACATGATCTCTTGATCTTCATGCTCAAATTTCACCATCTGGTGGAGGGTTGAGGGCACAGCTCCTGCGACATGGATCCAAGGCCTTCCCAGAATAAGATTGTAAGATGTATCCATGTCCAGCACTTGGAAGGTCACCTCAAAATCCACCGGGCGTATGGTCAGTACTAAATCAATTTCACCAATGGTATCTCTTTTAATCCCATCGAAGGATCTCACGCAAACATTATTTGGACGAATCCTTCCCGTCCCTATTTCCATTCCTTGCAAAGTGGAGAGTGGGCAGATGTCGACCCCTGAGCCTCCGTCCACCATAACCCGCTTAACGTAATAACCTTCACATTTGACTGTCAAGTGAAAGGCTTTATTGTGGGTAGCTCCTTCTGGAGGTAAATCACTTTTACTGAAGGAGAGTTGGTTGATAGCGAGGAATCTTTCTGTTATCCTTTCAAGTTGTTCAACCAAAGTCTCGGCAGGAACATATGCTTCGTTCAGAGTTTTCATGAGGATCTTCTAATGCTCCGCATATTTGGTCACTAGTGACAGCAGTGACACTTGCTCAGGACACTTCCTCAATTGGTCTACTGTTTTGTAGTCTGACATTTTCATCTTTTGAAAGAACGTCTCTCCTTCTTCAGCGCTTACTGGCTTCTTAAATGGAAAACACTTTTGTGTGGCGCTGTTTATCTCTTGTATATTTGAATATTTTTCCACAGGGACTGTTTCTGGCAATTATCCTGAAATTTCCTTGCCTTTATATGTGACCACTATTTGTTGGTAGTTCCACGGCACTGCAGAGGGGTCAGTCATGGGCTTTTGTGGTAAGCGTCCAATAACCACTGGTTCACTCAGTCGAGGTGGTTTGATTGTCCCCCGCGCCACATAGACCCCTTTCGGCACATACATCTGTGAACCCTTCTTCACTTCACACTTTCTCGGAGTGCTCACAATTAGTGGTTTCTCTTGATGACCTCGCGGCACATAAAGAATCTCGTGTTTAGGAGGCACCGACTTTGCTTTTGTCTCAGTTCTCTTTTCAAGCTCAATGTTGACAGCTTTATCCTTCTTTTCTTCTTTTCCTTGCTTCAGAGCTACCTTTGGTTTCCTTTCGGCATTGGCAATAGCAATTATGGCTTTCAGAGCCAGGTCAAAGTCTCGGTCTTCACAAATTATGCCGATTACTGACCCGTTATTGTGGGCGGGCAAGGGATTATTGGTAACCTTCCCGGCTTCTTCATCCCTCAACATTATTTTCCCTTGTTCGATCAAATCCTCCACAGCTTTTTTCAATGTCCAGCAGCTGTCAGTATTGTGCCCTTCAGCCCCTGAATGATAGGCACAATGAACACCTCGTTGATAGGCTGGAGATTCTGGATTCGACCTGTTTTGGGGAATAGGCTGTAATAGGTTCATCTGGACGAGCTTTGGGAACAAACTGGAATATGGTTCACCAATCGGGGTAAAATTTGGTCGTCTAGGTGGTTCCCGAGGGTGGAAATTATTTTGTGGTGGGCGGGGATTATGTTAGTTTTGGTAAGGCGGCTGGTTTCTTTGGAATGGAGGTGGGTTTCAATTAGCTTGTGGTTGCGGTCGGCCAAAAGGTTGAGCATTCATTACCCCATAAGGTGTAGGAGCATAAGTCACATCTGTGGGAGGGTAATAGTGCTGAGGGGCTCTTTTTGAGAACATGGGTCTAGGAGCCCGGTATCTTCTTCCACCCGATGCCACCATCACTGTTTCTTCTTTCTTCTTGCCCTTAGCCATTCCTCCAGACCCACCTTGGATGGCTTGGGAGGTTGCCCTTATGGCTGACTGGCTCAAGATCCTGCCCGTTTTTAGCCTATTCTCTACCATTTCTCCGATCTTTATTGCCTCCGCAAAAGGCTTACCCATAGCAGACATCATGTTTTGAAAATAATTTGCCTCCTGAGCCTATAGGAAGATAGTGACCATCTCAACCTCATCCATTGGAGGTTTGACTCTTGACGCCTGTTCATGCCATTTGATTGCATATTCACGAAAACTCTCTGAGGGCTTTTTCTTTAGGTTTGCCAAGGAGTTCCTGTCTGGCGCAATGTCTATATTGTACTGAAATTGTCGGACAAAATCTCGGGCAAGGTTATCCCAGATATGCCATCGAGATATGTCCTGATCCATGTACCATTCTGATGCTATACCCACCAAGCTTTCTCCAAAGTAAGCCATTAATAACTCTTCTTTTCCACCAGCTCCGCGCAATTGATTACAATACTTTTTGAGGTGAGCAATGGGATCTCCATGTCCATCATACTTTTCAAATTTTGGCGTCTTGAATCCCATAGGCAGGTGCACGTGAGGGAACATGCACAAATCATTGTAAGAAACACTCTTCTGCCCGCTTAGACCTTGCATATTTTTTAGACTTTGCTCTAAACTCCTCATTCTTTTTGTCATTTCATCCTGCTCTGGGGATTTAGGGGTTTTGTCCTGCCCTGGTGTGATCTCATATGGTGGCCGAGAGTAGGCATATTGATGATAGTGATGAGGGTCGGCCTGAAAAACTGGATTCTGAAATGTGAAGACCGAAGGGTCAAAAACATGTTTTGGTATTGAGGGTTGGGTAGTTGCAGAAGATGGTGGAGCTGTAAAGATGTTGGGAGCAATTCCAGATGGGAACACTTGGGGATGATCCTCAGAGGGTGTTCCGAAAAAGTTAGCAGTCATGGTAGGTTGACTCAGAGGAATATTTGGGCGGCTGATGGGGACAGTAGTAACCCCTCCAGATCTTGGGAACAACTCCGGGAATCCGGGGATATTGCTTGGGGGTTCCTTCCCGTTGTTCCAAGCATCCCACATTTCCATCAAGCGTAAGCGCAGGATCCGATTTTCTTCAGCTGTATAGGATTCAGAGGCCGGGATCCCAGAGATTGGGCTATCTTCAGGTATGGGGACTGCAGGCAAGGTCATTTCCGATGACATCTCTATTTTTCCTTTGGATCTGGTGAAGTATCGATGCGAGGCCAGCTTACCACAAACCAACCACTGTTTCTAAAACTTAGCTGGATAATGATAGCAACAACGGTTAGTGTGAAACAAGTAACATATAGATAACTACACATTGGAGTGTGATGCACCTATACAGTTAAATGAATATCTACATGTTTGCTTCGGTCGCATGCGTCATCCCAGCTTTTATTAACTCTTTTCTTTTCTTTTCTCTTTTTGTTTTGTTTTTCTCTCATTTTCTTTTCCTGCTTCTCTATTTTCATTTTCTGCTTTTTCTTTTCTTTTGCCAGGGTTTTTCTCTCAATGCCTTAGTTTCTTCTTTTGTGTTTCTTTTCTCTCTCTCTTTTTTTTTTATTTCCCTCGCGTTTCTCTTTTTTCTCTTTTTCTTAGGATTACGGTCGAATCTTATGTAGCTTGCCTACATATCATGGCCCCGCATGAATCAGACCAAGCGTAGTTCTTGCAAATAAATGCAAAATAAGAAAACAATTTTTTTTTGGGAATTTTTAATTTTTTATTAATAATGTTTACAAAAGCTACATAGACTAATTGTTTTTCTTTTCTTGCAAAAGGAAATTACAAAAATAGACTCAAAATCAAAAATACAAACTCAATTAACTAAGAGTACATCAATGCTTCAAATCCTGGGGCTCGCGGAGCATCGTTCGGCATTGCCGCGGGCCTGCGTGCGAGACCCCTTTGTAACTGATCTAAATCATTCATGACTTGGCGAACAAATATCATCACTGAGACAAATGACACAGTAAGACCCATTCGCTCACCAGCCTGACATTTCATGACAATATAATGAGCAATGTCACTGATCCTTTCTCTGATTCGGCCCTTTTCTTGGAGGAGTCGGCTTATTTATTGTGTACAAGCTTCTAGAACCTGCGTGTCCTGGAAGTGCAAATCTTGTAGCAGTTTAATTTCCTTTTCCATCTCTGTAATTAACATATGGCACTGGTTCATCTCGACTCGGAATTCTTTATCCTGCTGGGTTGTCTTTTCTTCCATAGTATTCATTTTTCCCTTCATCTTGGCGACGGTCCCCTCGTAGTTTCTTCTTATTTGTTGCACAAACTGGGCTCTCTCCTCAGTCTTTTTGGCCCACTGCACCCGAAGTCTTGCCATATTTCCCTCGGATTTTTCTAGTTCTTCTTGGCAATCCGAAATTTGTCTCCTTAACCCTTTGATTAACCTCTCATCAGATAAACTTCTCTCTTTATTCCGGGCATCTATTTTCATTTGTTTAATTTGGGCTTTGAACGCTTCATTCTCCTGAGCTAATTTCTTCTTATCGCCCTCGTCGGCTGCAGCCTGTACACTTTTATCGAATTGGAGGTCCCGGACCTGTTGCTCTAACCGTCCTATTTTAGCTCGGTACTCATTCTCCTTTGCTTGCCAATCCCATTGAACTTGGACCCCATCCGTAAATTGTTGCACATGCGGTCTTTTAGCGGGTCTTTCTGGGATTTGAAATCTTTTTCCAAACCATGTCAAATACTTAGGATCTACCTTGCCTCTGGCTTGGTCTTGTATTATGGTTTTTGGCTCAAGGAACCGGCACTCATTCCATATTTTTCGGATTTTCCCTTCAGGAAATGCAGCCTTCGGACCCAACTCAATGACTTGCTCGCTCAGGTCTTCATCATTATGCACCATTTGGAATATTCCAAATTGTCGCAATACCCGGTAAGGAGGATAAGGTTGTATGCTTCGGATACCCATCAAAAGAATATAAGGGACCTCTGTTGATGTATATATAGCTTCAGTAGCGGGAAGCCAACCATAAGCCAATTCGACTTTATCTGCGGTCAAGGATCTTAAGCATGATGACCAGGCCTCAATACTTTCAGAGACCTCAATACCTGTCACCCGGGTTCCAAATTCTGCAATACAACTCAACCCGGTTAAACCGTAGTTCATATAGCCTTTGCGGTGAAAGAGGCGTTCTTGCATCCACAACTGTAAGAGCAAATTGCAACCTTGAAAGAATTTCTCGCCTTCACGACATTTGGTCAAAGCTCGATACATTTCTGCTACAATCAGAGGCACCACTATGCTGGTAGGTTTTTTCATGGCAACATCTAGCATCCCTACTAGGCCGAGGTCTATATGACCATTTTTTCTCGGACAAACCACCACTCCCAAAAAGGCCACCGTAAAGGCTAACCCCCGTCAAGCTTCCCATTTGTCTTTATTTCCAGCATGTGTCAAGTCAGTGTTGGGCTCCTCAAAACCTTTTGTGTTACCATACTGGTGATATAGGAAGTGCAATGTACAACACCTTTCTGCCAGATGCGGGTCTTGAATATCCCGGCTAATGTTCAGCAAATCCAAAAACCTATGAAGGGTTATCGGTCGTAGTGCCTATGGGTATCTGCCTCGAAGGTTCCCGTTGAGGCCCGCATATCCCGCAATCTCCTCTAAAGTAGGTGTGAGTTCAAAGTCTGAAAACCGGAATACGTTACGGGTCGGGTCCTAAAATGGTATTAGTGCCTCAATGATATCTTTCCTCGGTTTGATGTTCAGTAGATCAACTAGATCGCCCAAAATTTTAACCACGGTATCTTTTCTTCCTTTTCCTAGATCATGCCATCACATGTGAAGTTTTAAGGGGATCTCACTCAGGACTGAGAAGGTCTCGATGTTACTTGAAATCATCCTGCACGTTTATTTAAAAAAAGAATTTTAATGACTTATTTTTTACAAACTGGCTATTTTGCAAAATTATTTATTTAATCAAAACAAAGATTTGGTTTTGCGAATACGGTCTTTCAGCATTTCTGAGGGGAAGATTTTAAGGCTGTGCCCGCAAACCATTTAAAAATGACTCAGGGTGGCTGTTCTTGCAAAAACAGCCTTCCGGTGCCCTTTTGGGGACATTCGGCTTATTTTAACAAGAATGGCGTCACCCGACTTTATTTATGACAAAAAATTAAAATTTTGACATTTTTTGCTTATTTTTGCAAAAAGGGTGGTTGGACCCGATGAGGGTTGCCTACGTATCTCACATCCGGTGAGAATCAAACCAGCGTAGTTCGAAAAATTTGGTAATTGAGTAAACTAACTATTTTTTTGTATAAAATTTAGACCATTGAGCTTTAAGGCAAAAGATAAATATTTTTGATTTTTTTTATGATTTGTTTTTGAATTTTTTAAAAATGTTTTAAAAGAAGAAAGGGATTTTTTTTGTTTTTTGACTTTGGGAATTTCAAAAGGAAAAAGAAAATATATATATTTTTTTGTTTGAATTTTCATTTGTCTTCTCTTTTTCTAAGAAAGAAAGAAAATATTTTGGATTTTGGATGTAACCTCTTAATTTTCAAAAGAGAGATCTTTTAAAGGAAAATATCTTCTTCTTTTTTTTTTTGAGTTTAAAAACTACTTTTACCCTTTTTTTTTTTAATTTTCTAAGGAAAGATTTTTAAAGAAGGAACTAAAGGAAAATATTTTTTTTTTGGGTTTTTTGAAAATTGGGGTCGGAACCGATGAGGTTTGCCTACGTATCTCACATCCGGTGAGAATCAGACCCGCGTAGTTCGGTTCGATTGGCCAAAACTATTTTTGAACAACAACTTTCTTTCTATTTTTCAAATATTTTTCTCTTTTTCTTTTTTTTTTCATTTTTTCGGAAAATCCGGCAGAATTTTAATATTATTTGGGCATTGGGTTTTTCAAAATAAATGGTCACCCTCACTTAGTCCTAACATTGCTATTTTTTTCAATTTTCTCTCATTTAGACAAGTCGGTCAACATGCAAAGCCGAGCAAATAAATGCGCAAGTAGCACGTAAAATGCATCAGGATGGTCTTTTTATTTCAGGTCACCTGTCCTAGACGGACCTAACCCCTGTGTTGAGTCCCCTAAGTCAAATGTACATGATGCAAACAAGCGTCCTACTAGGGATCCGACATGAGTTTTTGTTCTTCTAGGTTTAAACCCTAGGTTTATTGGTCTAGACCTGGCTTACCCGAGCGGACAACTAGAGTCGAGAGGGAGGCAGCGTACCGGGGATACAGAAGCTCCGCCGGCTTAGCAACTTATCCAACCTCGTTCTAAATTGGAAAAGACTCTAAACAGAAGAGAAGCTACACCAAGTGCACCCTTCTCCATGATGTAGAAGAATCAGAGAGAGGAAGGGATTCACGACAATTTATATATATAATTTCAACAAATATCAAAACGGTAAAACATTTAGCACATATAGCATGGAACATGTAGAAAATAAGATAAAGCCAAATATAACAATTATACTAAGCTCGAATTCTTTGAACCCTGAACCGAAATTCTGGGTTCGTATCCCCAGCAGAGTCGCCAGAGCTTTCACACCTCCTTTTTTTACACACCTACCCCGAAGGATAAATGTATAAAGGGAGTTTTTCCAATTTAAGTGACATTATTTGAAATAGGATTATTTATTTATTTTTAAGATTCGCCACTTGGGATAGGATTGGCTTTTGATGTCCCAAGTCATCGGTTTAATTAAATCCCAAATCGAGAAAAATTATTGACTTCCAAATTGGAGTCTGCGAACCAAAAATTCTGTGTAAGGAATTCTATTGACCCGAGGGAAGGTGTTAGGCACCCTCGGATCCCGTGGTTCTAGCACGGTCGCTTAAATTATTATAAATATCTAAAATCTAATTTTTTATACATGCTCCAACCTATAGTGCAATTTTATAATTATTTACCGCTTTTTATCAATTATTATTTTTATTTACGAAAGTGAACGTCGTTTAAGAACGTATTTTCGGATTACGTCACATGAAATGCACCCGGATCCTCGACACATTCTTATTCAACGTTTTTGGATTTGGATTTGGATTTGGATCGCATGAAATGCACACCCGAATTTAGGAATGTAAATTTATTAAAAACGCACCTAAAATGACTAATGTCTTTTTAACTTTTGGGAAGACCGTAAAATTTGCTAAACGGCCTGTCCCGCATTTCTAAATATTTTTAATAAGGTAATTAAAGAGGGCCCCGCAATTTGTATTTGGGCGAGGCTCGTCTCATTTTATTAGAAGGTCAACCTAAAACTAAAACTTTCTATTGATTATTTGTCTCTAAATGGCCAATTAATTCACATTTATAAATTCGACCCCCAAATTCAAGTCCGAATTCAAACAAAAGGGAAGACCCTTCTAGCTTGAACCCGCTACCTAATTTGAAACCCAAATTTATATGTGTAAATCAATCTCCGTATTCCTAATGTAATTTTAATGGATTTTTTTAGCTCCCAATATTCTATTGGGCCTTAAAAATTGACCCAAACTTATGATTTGAAACTTCAGCCTTTTATTGGGCCTCAACTTGGCCCTAAGAAATGAAAGCAAAACTGTCCAAAAAATGTGGGTCTGTCTTGATGGCCCGAAAATTTATGAAAAAACAAGTTAAACTAATGCTCATATTCACATGTCAATTAATGCTCAACTTATGAATTAACATTTAGTCTAGAGTTGTGATAGGCATTTAGAAAGAGAAAAATATTCAGTTTTTGAATTGGGCCACGATACTGGCACATTCACCACGGCATTGATCCATAAACTAACAAAATTTAGGATTGTCTGCTGGCCCAGGCGTTGGGCCTGTTTGTGGCCAAAACAGTCATAACCAAATTACTATTCAGACTAAATTTTAATTGGACAGCCAAGTATTAGGCACACTAAAATTTTAATCATAAATCTAGTTGAAAATATGGCTTACTTTTATACCTATATCAATAGCAATACTTGTCTTGACAAAATCTCAAGTTCCAATCTAAACCAAGCACAAAACTATAATAAATATGATTCTAATCTATGCTGAAGAATCTATACAAATGGGAATGTCCATATTTAACAGTTCAATACAAATAATCACAACATATTGATGAGATAATAGCTAATAAGAAACCATAGTATCATACTTCTAATAATCCTTATCTGAATACACATAGAAATATAACAACATTGCTGGTTCTAGCTAAATATAACGTGAAACCACATGAGAGGAACAAATTGTTAAATCTTTCCCTTTATTTCCAATGCTTGAAGGTTACAAGAGGTATACCTGGAAGAAGGAACAAGCGTGGATAGTGAGGATCAGTGTAGTAAAACAACAGCAACAGGCAAAAATGTGTGAGTTCACACAGCAACAATCACACAGCTCCAAACCAAAATGAATCAGAAATCCCAGATGATCTTTGAAACCAAAATGAGACCAATATAAAAACCAAACACAACACCAGGATGAACAAAATGACACCAGAATCACTCTACACTTTCAACAACATCAAATCCTCACTAAAAACTAGTTGAATTAGACTTAAAACCACTTGAAATCATCTAGTAAATTCCTGAATTTTTAGCAGCAAACAAAGAGCTGGAAATGTGATCCAATAGCTAGAATTTGAAATCATTCCATGAAACAGGATTTTTTTTATATATATATTTTTTTACTATTTTTGTATATTTTTGGATTTTTCAAGCAGTAATTGAGATCTAAGGAGAAGGTTTCTAGGCTATATGATTTCAGATTTGAACTTCTTGAGTGTTGAAGTTCAAATTTTAATTTTGGACTTCAGGAAAAGGATTTTTAAAGGAAATTTTAAAGCTGGAAGGGATTTTGAATTTTTTAGACCTCTAAACTTGTTAATCAAGACACTAGGGCTGCCTTTTATAGGCAAAGAAAGGGGGCAGAATGTTCTGGAAGCATTTACCCATTTCCCCCGCTTTTTATTTTCAGAAATTGCATATTAATCCTAAAGTTTTTACTTGTTTCTCAAGTTACTGCATTAAAAAGCAGGGAACTTACACTAAAGTCCCCTTCTAGAAGGCCCTAGGGCATTCTTTTAGTCATGAAATTCCTATGCTACCCTTTCTTTAGTTTTGAATTTACCAATCTTAACAAAAATGCCCTTTTCTATGCCCAAACTACCCCTAAAGAACCCTAAAATTACTGACCAATCAAACCCTTTACTTGATTTAAAAATTAACTATAGTTAACCCTATTTAATCTAAATCAGCTATAACCAAATCTTACTAACAAGAACACCTAAAAGTTCTAATTAACACTAATTAACCAGACATGAAATAAACTTTCAGCTATAACCAAACATTACTTAATAATTGAACTAACTAATCCTACTGAAAGCAACTCCTAATTAACATTCAAACCCTAAGGCTAGATTTAAACTAAAATCACAATTAGAATAACAACATCATACTTCCAATTATCAGCTCTATAAAAATTAAGATTCAAATCAAATAAGATTCAGCAGAATCAAAACGAAATGAAGAACATAACGGAAATCCAATTGAAAGCATATGAATTAAACATTGACTAATCAATAGAAAAATGGACACTAAAATGTAACTCAGATCAAACATATAATTATTCATGAAGTCAATCACAGAATTAATTGAATCAGAGACCAAGTGGGCAAAATCAACCAAGACGAAATTAAAACTAGAAATCAGTAGTTATGAGGACAGAAACAATCGTAGAAAAGGAAAAAATTAAACAAAGAAGAAGGGAAAAGAACGAAACTCACTGACTTGAGTCTTCAACTTGACTGGATTCACAAATGGTCTTCAAATAATATTATGTGTTTGTTCTTACCAAGAACAAACACATAATACAATTTTAAAACCATACGAGCACCGGCTAACCCTAGAAATTCCAACAGCCTTTGACAACAATCCTAGATCCAAAATTCGAGAAGGCATGGTGGGATTCGATGGAAATTGGTTAAGAGTTTAGGAATGGGTATGTGAGGGGAGCATATGATGTGATTTTGGAGAATTTTGGAGGTTTTTACGTTTTGGCCGAAAATTTCGATCTGAAATTCGAGGGGTTTGGCTTGGATTTGAAGAAAACTAAGGCCCGATATGAAGAGAGGGGGCAAAGAAGCACCTATGGTGTGATTTTGGGGTTGATCTGAGCTTCGCCGCCGGCGACGTCGATTTTCAGCCGGCGGCGCTAGGGCGGAGGACGGTGGAGGACGGCGGAGCAGAGTGGATTTAGGATGGCCGGCGGGTAGAGGGGAAGAGATACGAGGAGGGTAAGTTTGGTCTAGGGTTTTGTAAAGGGATTATTACATTTTTATGTAAATTCCCTGAACAACTCTGGACCGTTGGATGAAGGTGAATGGACGATCCAGATTAAACGACGTCAAAATGACGTCGTTTTGCATAGAGGGGGCTGGACCGGGTGAGAATATTTGGGCCTGGGCGTGTGTGACTTGGGGGAATTAAATTTGCGCTGTAATCACAATTGGCCCAAAAGTCTTGCCTTTTGCTTTTATCCAATTAATTCTTTATTTTCTATTTATTTAATTATTTATCATTATTATTATTACTTTTTTTTCTGAATTTTTTGATTTTAATGTAAAAATAAAAGACTCAAATCAAAATTTAAAATGATGCTAATTAATTTCTAAGGAAGACTAAACCAAAAAATGTAAAAAATGTAGAAATTAAAATTGTGAAAGCCTATTTTTTGTTATTTTTCCGTTATTTTAGTAATATTAATTGACAAAAAATATAAAAATCGAATTTTAAATGCAAGTGTATTTTTTTGAATTATAACAACTAAAAATGCACAGAAAAATGCACACATGACACAAAATTATGAAATTAACTCCTAGAAATTCAAATAATAAAGAGAAAAAAAATTCTAATTCTAATGAATTTATAGGAGTAAATTAAGTGCGGCAAAAATCACGTGCTCGCAGTCCTCGGCCTCACATAATAAACAGAATCATCATACAGGGTACCCACGCTCACTGGGGGAATACAGACTCCTGTACGGGCCCCTTACGGCCCAAGCGCAATAACAAGCCATTTAGTGGCATAATCAATCCGGCCTTCGGCCACACATAGTAAAAAGAATCATCACATTGGGTACCCGTACTCACTGAGGGTGTACATACTCCTGGAGGGGCCCCTTTCGACCCAAGCACAATAATAAGTCATCTCGTGGCATAATCAACAGGCTCCGGCCTCAATCAATCACAAGCCACCTCGTGGCATAATAAATCTGGCCCTCGACCTCTCATATATCATAATCGATACAATATGTTGCGGCGCGCAGCCCGATCCCATAGTATACTCACAACACAGGCCCTCGGCCTCATTCAGTCAGATCTCACTCAAGCCCTCAAGCTGACAGTAAAACAAGTACTCTGTTCAAAATCATTTATAAAATCAAAAGGAGTGAATAAGATCGAGTTACGAAAAACAGTAAGAAAATAGCATGACTAAGTGCAAACACTAACCAAAACAATGAGGTAAAATAGTAGTAAAAGCCCCTAAGGATCCATACAATCGGCACAAGTCCCAGACACGACATTTAGCCCCAAACACAATAATATTTTCCAAAGTATAATAGTATCGAATAGTTTTCAAGTAAAATACGCGACTTAGTAGTTGTACGGGACGGTCCAAGTCACAATCTCCAACGGTGCTTGACCCATGCTCATCATATAGCATGCGCGTCACCTCAAAGTAGCACAACGATGTGAAATCCTGGGTTTCATACCCTCAAAACAGTATTTACAATCACTACTTAGCTCTATTCGGTCTAAACTCTAGTCTGCGATGCCTTTGCCTCTCGAATCAGCTTCTGGATGCTCCAAATCTAACCGAAATCAGTATATTATCATCAGTATATGCTAAAGGAACAAAGCCGAAGCAAAAATAATCAAATTAACTCAATAATCCCGAAATTGCTCAAACCCGATCCCCGAACCCACGTCTCGAAATCCGATACAAATCACACAACTAGAATCCTTACATTTTCACGAGTTTATACATACCAAATACATCAAACTTCGACCATAAATGACCTCTCAAATCCTTAAATTTATGCAAGAGGGTTTTCAAATTTATCCAACTTAAAATCACAATTAAATGTTAAAAATAATGATGGATTTGAGTAACCTAACCAAAATTGAGTTAAGAACACTTATCCCATTGTTTTATCTGAAAATTCCTCGAAACATTGCCCCACCCGAGCTTACTTGGTCCAACAATGCAAGAATGGGATGAATTTGGACTTTATTCTGTTGCCCAGGGGACTGTTCTTCGCGTTCGACCCTCCTCTCGCATTCGCGATGAACAAGTTCCTCATTAGCGATTTCCAAACTCATTCCATACAGCCTTTGGTATAATTGTCGTAAATTTTTATACACAACTCCAAATGACAAATATTTTGATTGTTCTGAAAACTAGCCACCAAGGGCTATAATTTCATAGGTTGCTCATTTCCTAAGTCATTATATATTGCGAGATATAAGCTTCCAAAGTCAGCCCTGTGCAACAAAGATTTTTGAACTCTCCTCGGACAACTTGTAGTGTAACTACCATAACTTTTGGTACACAAATCAAAATCCCAATTAATTTACATTTCTGAAAACTAGACACAAAGGCTACAACTTTCGTGTTTGGATCATCTCTAAATTCCTTATAGATTGTGAGATATGAGCCCCCGAAGTTAGACATGTGCAACCTAGATTTCCTTCTTCGCAAACGTGAGTGTCTCTTCGCGAATGCAAAGAACAAACTTCCAGAAGCCAAATTCTTCTTTGCGAATGCGAAGGACACCACGCGAACGTGAAGAAAAACACCAGATATTAGAAAATAAACGTTCAAAGTAGCCCAAAATGATTCGAAATACACCTGAAACACACTCAAGTCCCCCGAGACCCCAACCATATATACTAACAAGTCCTAAAACATAATATGGACTTGTTAGAAACTTGAAATCACATCAAACAACGCTAAAATCGCAAATCACACCCCAATTCAAGCTTAATGAAACTAAGAACTTCACACTTCTATATTCGATGTCGAAACCTATGAAATCAAATCCGATTGACCTCAAATTTTGCACACACATCACAAATGACACAACGGACCTACTCCAATTTTTGGAATTCCATTCTGACCCCTAGATATCAAAATTTCACCTATCAACCTGAATCGCCAAAATTCCAATTTTGCCACTTCAACCCTAAATCTACTACGGACCTCCAAAACATATTCCGATCATGCTCCTAAGTTCCAAATCACCTAACGGAGCTAACCAAATAATAAAAATTACAATCCGAGATCATATACTTACAAGTCAAAACTTGGTCAAACCTTTCAAATTTTAAGCTTCCTACTGAGAACTGTTATTCCAAAACCATTCTGATTACCCTGAAAACCAAAACCGACAATTTAGATAAGTCATAATATATCACGCGGTGCTAGTCATGCCCAAGAACTAGCAATCAAAGTGCGAAAGCTCAAAACGACCGGTCAGGTCATTACAATGAAGTTTTAGAAAGAAAAGATTTTTAGGAGTATCCTTTATTCTTAGAAGGGGTTATCATCCAGGCCGAGGGTCATGACCAAGGCGTTGACTTCCTAAAACTACTTGTGCCAAAGTAGGGAGAACACGAGCCGAGGGTCTTGTTGTTGAGAATTTACTTAGCAATGCTAAGGTATGATACATGAGTGCTGAGAATCATGAAGCGAGTGGCACCTCGTGGATTGGGCCTATTTGATTAGGTTAGGATCGAACCCGTGTCGCACGGTGACTGAGACAGAATTAAGTCATGATAGTTGGAACTCCCAAAGTATAAAGAGAAGTAATTTTTTTAAGAAAAAGGAAAGAATTTCTTTAGAATATTCATAAACTGCTATTATGCAACTATTTTAGAATTGTTCTTAGAGGCTTTATGTTTTATATGCATTTAGATTCTTACTCGTAATGTGTATTGTATTAAAGTTTCATCCCATGTCGTTGAGACTCACTGAGTGTAATGGAGTTCTCTTTTGGGAACATACTTTGGTCCGCGGTACGACATAGGAACAGATTTTGCAGGCAAGCATGCTGCAGTTTAGGACTTCCCTCCCTTTTAATGTTATTGGTGACCTCCGCTTTTATTCGTGGAGTATTCCTCAGAGTCATCTTTATTTAGCTATTTCTTTGTTTTGTTAGAGAAGTGGCTAGGAATATTATATCCCAAGCAGTGCATCAGTTTATTAGTAGAGGCTTCATAGATATAGTCGGTGGGCTAAGATTCAGATGTTTTTGATAATAACTTAGTAGTATTTTATTGGTTACTATGAAAAATTTTTTGAAGTTGGATTATTTAGATATTTATATTATTTAAAATCATTTGATTACAATAGTGTCTGTGGCATATAAAGTTTGAAATTACAATAGATTTGATAAGCGCAGATGGTTCCCTCGGTCATGTTTAGTGATTCGGTGCCGGTCCCGGCTTGTTTACAAAATGGGTCGTGATAAACTTGGTATCACATCCTTAGGTTTATGGAGTCCTAGGGATCTATGAAGCCATGTTAGTAGAGTCTTTTTATGGGTATGAAGCGCGCCATACTTATAAATAGGAGGCTATAAGAATTTAGGAAAAGTCTTATTTTTTCCCTCATACTTTAGATCGTGCAGTAG
Source organism: Nicotiana glauca (assembly GCA_026770625.1). Classification (NCBI taxonomy): domain Eukaryota; kingdom Viridiplantae; phylum Streptophyta; class Magnoliopsida; order Solanales; family Solanaceae; genus Nicotiana; species Nicotiana glauca. The sequence goes on along the minus strand of MU748281.1, from coordinate 19,558 downwards.
AGCCTACCTCTAAGAAATTATCTAATGTATTCTTTTCTCCAAAACTCGCAGAAATGGCTCGTACTCACAACTCTGAAACCGAAACTCAGGATATTGCTCAAGAAACTATTGCTACCATTGTGGCTCAAGGTATAACTAAGAAGGCTTCAATCAGAAAAGGAAGGGTATATCCACAAAGGGGGTTCAAGTACCCGGGTTGAGCATGAAGAAGGGGTGGAACATGATGATCCAATACTGCCCCCAACGACAGCTCCGGCTCAGAGAACTATATCTCCTGAGGTGGTTCAGATGTTTAATGCTGTCAAAAGTGCTGTGGAGATGTATAAAGACTTTATAGCCAACCAGAACGAGAGAAGAGATGAGATTTTACCTCAATCAAGTAGATAGAACAATTATTAATCCTTTAGAGTGAATGAATTTTTTAAGTTGAGTCCTCCAGTGTTCCATGGTTCTATAGTTGATGAAGATCCAATGTTATGGCTTGAGGGTTTCAAGAAAGCCCTCCGAGCGATGAAAGCATTTGGCTGCTCTCTAGCTTAGAGATGTGGCTGGCGCTTAGTTTGAGATGTGGGAAAAGGAAAGAGATGAAGATGATGGTCCGCCTACTTGGGAAGAATTTGAAGAGGCCTTCATTGCTAACTTTATCCCATAAGAGGATAGGGAAGCCAAGGCTATAGAGTTCGAATAGCTCAAGCAAGGGAATAAAAGTGTGCAAGAGTACTACATGGAATTCATAAGGTTAGATAACCATTCTCCTCACATGGTTAAGACAGAAAAAGCAAAGATTCGCTGGTTTGTTGGCGATTTATCTTACCATATTAAGGATACAACACCAGCTGTAGCGGTAGGGATGACAGCCTTCTCCTCTATTGTGGGATTTTCCAAGCACTTAGAAAAAGACAGACAACAAAGGAGAGAAGAAAAAGAGCATAACAAGAAAGCCCGGACAGTGGGCGGATTTAATGGTACATCCAGCGGAGGTGGAATGTGTTACTCCGATAAGGAGTCATTAGGACTAGCTCAGTCCAGTCATTAGTCAGGTGTTGGTTCTTCCTTCAGACGTACTCAGAGTTATGGAAACTAGTCTCGCCAGAATCTGAATTTTAGGATATCATGCTCACATAGCCAGATTCATGCTGAGCAACATTCACACCAAGGTCTTTGTGGAACATGTAAGCGGCAACATTCAGATCAGTGCAAACTCGAGTTTCATGGCTGCTATCATTGTGGAGACATTGGTCATATAAAGGCCAACTGCCCAAAGTTGTGACGTAATTTTAGTGGTGGATCAACTCGACCTTCTAGTTCCTCAGCTACTGCAGTTGCACCACCTCAAGTTCATGGTTCTCATAATCATACCGGGTATGGAGCAGGTAGAGGTGCAGATCGAGTTACTCAGGGAGGGGGACAACCCCGTTTGTTTGCTATACTTGATTGTCAGAGTGTAGAGGCATCTGTAGAAGTTATTACATGTATAATTTTAGTCTGCTCACATAATGCTTATGCCATAATGAATGCAAGTTCAACGTTTTCATATGTGACTCCATACTTTGCAATTAACCTCCAGCTAGAATCGGAACAACTTAGTGAGCCATTTCTAGTATCTACTCTAGTTGGCGAGTCAGTGAGAGTCACAAGAGTCTATAAAGGTTGTATAGTTTCAATCCAAGGTCGCAACACCGAGATTGATCTCATAGAGTTAGAAATGGTAGATTTCGATGTGATCATGGGTATTGATTAGATGTCTTCCTGCTATGCCATGTTAGATTGTCGTGCAAAGATATCAGGTTGCAATTTCCAAATGAAGAAGTCTTAGAGTGGAAGGGTAGTTCAACATCGCTTGTAGGTACTTTCTTACCTTAAGACACAACGAATGGTCAGTAAAGGGTGTCTCACCTATTTGGCTCACATCATTAATTCAGAATCAGAACCACCAGCTCTTTAATCTTTGTCAAATGTTAGATAATTTCCAAAAGTTTCCCAGATGACCTTCCCGGACTTCCTCCTGAAAGAATCATAGATTTTGGTATTGATCTCATGCCAAGCACTTAGCCCATATCTATACCTCCTTATAGAATGGCTCCAGCAGAACGTAATGAGTTGAGAGAGCAGTTTAAAGACCTCCTTGACAAGGGCGTCATCAGGATAAGTGTTACACCGTGGGGTGTCCCGATCCTGTTTGTCAAGAAGAAAGATGGGTCTCTCAGAATGTGCATCGACTATCGGCAGTTGAATAGAGTTACCATTAAGAACAAGTACCGACTGCCAAAATTGATGATTTATCTGATAAACTTCAGGGTGCAAAGTACTTTTCAAAGATAGACTTGAGGCCGGGGTACCATCAGTTAAGAATCAGAGAAGAAGATATATCTAAAACAACCTTTAGAACTCGCTACGGGCATTATGAATTTCAAGTAATATCTTTCGGGTTGAAAAATGCCCCAATTACATTTATGGACCTCATGAACAGAATTTTCAAGCCATTCATAGATGCCTTTATTATCGTGTTTATAGACGATATTTTGGTATACTCTAAGAGGAAGGAAGATCATGCAGAACACCTCAGAATAGCCTTGCATACCTTCAAGGAGAATGAGCTTTATGATAAGTTCTAAAAATGTGAGTTCTGGTTGCAGTCAATGGCATTATTAGGCCACATTGTATCTAGTGAAGGCATAAAAGTGGACCCTCAAAAGACAGAAGCAGTCAAGAACTGGCCTAGGCCGACAATACCAACCAAAATCAGGAGTTTCTTGGGGTTAGCTGGCTACTATGAAGGTTTGTAAAGGGGGTTTCCTCACTTACAGCTCCATTAACTAAGTTGACTCAAACAGCAGTTAAGTTCTAGTGGTCAGACGCTTGTGAGCAGAGTTTTCAATAGTTAAAGAAGAGGTTGACCATTGCACATGTGTTAACCATGCCGATAGGTTCGGGTGGGTTCACAATGTATTATGATGCCTTCAGAGTTGGTCTCGATTGTGTTCTTATGAAAAATGGAAAAGTTATTGCTTATGCTTCCAGGCAGTTAAAGAATCATGAAAAGAACTACCCCACACAGGAATTGGAGCTTGCAGCAGTGGTGTTTGCATTAAAGTATGGCGACACTGCCTTTAGGGCGAGCATTCTAAAGTGTTTACAAATCACAAAAGCCTCCAGTACATTTTCAAGCAGAGAAGGTGGCTCGAGCTACTGAAAGATTATGACATCAATATCCTTTATCACCCGGGCAAAGCTAATGTGGTAGAAGATGCACTTAGTAGAAAGTCAATGGGTGTCTTGGACATCTTGCAGTGCAAAGGCGAACTTTGGGTTGAGAAATTCAAAAACTGGCAAATGATGGAATTAGATTGGATAAGACCGAAGAAGGAGGTATAACTTCTTATGCCTTAGCGCAATCCTCCCTTATTACGCATGTTAAGGCTAAGCAAGGCAAAGATCTGTACTTAGTGAAGTTAAAAGAAAGAGTCAGAAATAAAGAAATCACTTCTTTCACTCTAGGAGGTGATAAAGTTTTGAAGTTGAATGATCGGTTATGTGTGCCTAATGTAGATGGTATTAGGAAGTCCATAATGGAAGAAGATCACAGTTCGAGGTACTCTATTCACCCAGGTGCTACCAAAAGTTATCTAGATCTGAAAGAATTGTATTGATGGAAAGGCATGAAGAAGCAAGTAGCAGATCATGTGGCTAAATGTTTGAATTGCCAGCAAGTCAAAGCCAAGCATCAGAGGTCCGGTGGCCTAGCTCAAGATATAGAAAGACCACAATGGAATTGGGAGATGATTAATATGGATTTCGTAATAAGTCTACCTTGCACGTACCATAAGCATGATTTAATTTGGGTTATTGTAGACTGACTGACAAAGTCCACACATTTTCTACTAGTAAAGATGATAGATTTTGCATACCAGTATGCACACTTGTACATAAAAAAAATAGTCCGATTGCATGGTACTCCAGTTTCAATCATATCTGACAGAGGCCCTCAGTTCACGATGTATTTTTGGCAGGTATTTCAGAAAGGATTAGGTACCAAGGTCAATTTGAGTAACGCTTTCCATCCACAGACCGATGGTCAGGCAGAAAGGACCATTCAAACTCTCGAAGATATGTTGTGTGCGTGTTATAGATTTTGGAGGTAAATGGGATTATCATTTTCCACTTATAGAATTTGCTTATAATTACAGCTATTAGGCTAGCATTGGTATGGCTCCTTATAAAGTGTTGTATGAGCGAATATGTAGGTCTCCAGTGGGCTGGTTTGAACCAGCATAGGTGCCATTGATTGGTCCAGAGTTTGTTTGTGAGGCCTTAGAGAAAGTCCAGCTAATCAGAGAAAGACTGAAAGCAGCTCAGAGTCGACAAAAGTCCTATTCGACAAGAGGCATCATGATTTAGAGTTCATGGTTGGTGACAAGGTGTTTTTGAAAGTTTCACCAATGAAAAGAGTTATGAGGTTTGGTAAGAAAGGAAAACTTAGTCCTAGATTTATTGGACCTTGTGAGATTATAGTAAAGAAGGGAAACGTGGATTATGAGCTAGCATTGCCCATTGAGTTGTCCTATGTTTATCCTGTCTTTCATGTGTCTATGCTTAGAAAGTACATTCATGATGAGTCGCATATAATACATGTCAATATCATAGAAATTAAAGAAGACTTGACTTATGAAGAGGTACCTATAGAAATTCTCGATAGGCAAGTAAGAAAGCTGAGAACAAAAGATTTTGCATCGATAAAAATTTTGTGGAGTAATCATGATACGAAAGAGGCTATGTGGGAGGTCGAGGAAGATATGAGAAACAAATATCCATATTTATTTGAGAAAAAAGGCATGTGAGCCTAAGTTTGGTTTGGCATTTATATTTTATTTATTAAATGCATGTTAGCATGTGCCTATGTCCTTGCTAGATTATACTTAGTTGTTCAATTTAGTTTTTGTCGGAGTATATTTAGTTATTTAATAATTTAGTGCATGCCAGAGTACATTTAACTCATTAAAGTGATTTACTTTTGCTAAAGTGTTTTGCTTTAAATTCTTGTTGGTTATTGTGGTACCTCTTTGCCGGAGTGTGAGTAATTAATTTATGAGCTGTGTATGGCGCCTATGAATAGCCTGTTATGGTATGTTTTGTTGTTGTTGGTGCAGTTGTGGTATTTGTGACAGGGATATGTTTTGGATAGTCCAATTTACAAAAGAAACTCTGGCAAAAATTTTTAAAATTTAAGGAGTTAGTCAAAATTTTGAGTCCATTGGAAGAGTGAGTAGTGCTAAAAAAATTTAAGAGGTACAAGGACCTAAGGAATGATTGTTATCTTAAGAATAAGGCCCTAGCAATATTCGAGGATGAATGTTTTTAAGGAAGGAAGATTATAACACTCCTCCAATTTATAAAAGTTTCGAGCAACGCTAATTATAAAATTAAATTATTATTATTATTTTTCCTGCCTATAGTGAATACACACACACACTTAAATAATTGGATATAAAATTAGGTAAATATCAATAATTTTAATATTATTCATTATTAAAAGTGGGTATCATTAATTATTAGTTAAGTTAAATAAAATAACAGGGGGAAGTGAGGGGAGGCCTAAAGCCCATAAAATGGGCTGTTGGAAAACAAAGGCTTCAAGCCTTAAGAAAGCATTGTCATTCACGCAAAAGGCAAAAGGCAAAGCCTTAAACAAAACAAAACAAAGAAAAAGCCTGAAGGCTAAAAAGCCTTAACAAAACAAAAAACTAAAACGTGCATTCAGCAGAAGGCTAAGAAGTCTTACACGCTAAACTGAAACAGAGCGCTACGAAACAGAGCTACTTACTCACGCAGGCAATGGAAAATCCTAGGTTCTTTACAAACTACTAACTCTTGAACTTAGGTATATAAAATTCCCTATTGTTAATTATCCTAAAGTAGTAGTAGGCAAGAATAGAATAGTTAATTTCCTTCTTTCTCTATATCAACAGTAAATTTTATGTTTAGGTGTGAAAATTTAAAATTAATTAAAATGCACTGATTGTTGTAGAATCAATTATTTGACTGGTATAAATTGGACTCGGGTTTACGTATTTGCTCGAGAAGTTTTGAGGTGAGTTGATACAACCCTTTACTAAAGTGGTTTAACTCACAAAGCATGCATACAAGATGTTTGATGAATTGCTTAAAAGAGTTTATATTTACTTAATTTGAACGAGTGAGTACCTATTAACTTAGAATTGTTCTAGCAAAAGTTTAGATGATTTATTATGATATATGTGCATAAATATTAAGATTTTTGTGTTATTCTTATATACTATTTTCATGTTGAAAATTTATGAAGAAGCAAGAATCTTTAGAAATAGTTTTAGATATTTATTTTATTCTTATGCCATGCTTTACATTTAAGGATACCAGTATGAGCATGTAGATGATGTTCCAAAAGAAAAGATTTAGACTTGAAAAGTCACAAGAAGAACTTTTAGTAAGAAAAGATTTTTGGGAGTATTCTTTATTCTGAGAAGGGATCATCGTCCAGGCTGAGGGTCCTGACCAAGGCGTTGACTTCCTGAAACTACTTGTGCCTAAGTAGGAAGCACACGATCCGAGGGTCTCGTTGCTGAGAATTTACTTAACCATGCTAAGGTATGATACATGAGCGCTTAGAACCATGAAGTGAGTGGCACCTTGTGGATTGGGCCTATTCGATCGGGTTGGGATCGAACCTGTGCCGATCACACGGTGACTGAGACAGAATTAAGTCAGGATAGTTGGAACTCCCAAAATATAAAGAAAAGTAATTTTTTTTAAGAAAAAGAAAAGAATTTCTTTTGGTATATTCATAAATTTCTATTATGCAATTATTTTAGAATTGTTCTTAGGAGCTTTATATTTTTTATGCATTTAGATTCATTGCTCGTAATGTGTATTGTATTCATCCCCTGTCGTTGAGACTCACTGAGTATAATGGATGGTACTGATATTCTCTTTTGGTAATCTATATTGGTCTGCGATACAACGTAGGAACCGGTTTTACAGGCGAACATGATGCAATTTATGACTTCCCTCCCTTCTAGTGCTATTGGTGAGCTTCGCTTTTCTTCGTGGAGTATTCCTTAGAGTCATATTTATTTAGCTATTTCTTTGTTTACTTATAGAACTGGCCAGGAATATTATATCACGAGCAGTGCATCAGTTTATCAGTAGAGGCTTCATAGACACAGCCGGTGGGCTAAGATTCAGATGGTTTTGATCATAACTTAGCAGTATTTTATTGGTTACTACGAATAAAGTTTAAAAGTTGGCTTATTTTTAGATATTTAAATTATTTAAAAGTATGTGATTACAATAGTGCCTTGTGGCATATAAAATTTGAAGTTATAATAGATTTGATAAGTGCAGATGGTTCGAACGGTCATGTTTAGTGATAGGGTGCCGATCCCGGCTTGTTAAGAAAATGGTTCGTGACAGTTTATTACTATATGATTTTAATAGATACAGTTATTATAAGATCACATGTGCATTGATTATCAACTTGTAATTTAGCTTTTTCAAGGTTGCTTGCTCAAATTATTAAAGCACAATTCCAAAATATAAATTTTGATGATAATGCCGGTTTAAATCCAAGTTGATTTAGTAGAAATTGCATTCCTCCAATTATAGCTAAATCATTGGTTATGAGAACAAAACTCCAAAAGAAATTTTTTATGAAGTTTATTATTTAATATACAACAGCACTTGTGCGCATCTAGCCCACAAGTTATGATACATTCTCCCCATCACAATTGGTTCAGGGTCAGGAACCAAATATTTTCATCTAGAAATATGGATGTACTATATGATTCAATTGTGCCACCATAATACATAAAGATTGGTCCCAAAAGAAGGTTGGGGATATGTCTTGGTGATCCCAACATTATGAGGAGAAAATGAGAAGCTGAAAAAAGTAATACATGGAATGAATTATTATGAGTACACTTAGATCCTCGTGCAAGAAAATATGAACTTGAATTTCAAGTGATAATTTATTTGTAAAATATTGCCATGCGCATTTGCTGACCCAAAGCTAAATGTTATATTTCAGTTACTAATTCTCCAAATAGAATAAAGTAAATGATGGACATAGTCTATGGAACGCATGAAGCGTAATAGACTAATCGGCTCCAAAGATAAAACTCGTTAAAGAAGGAGAGGAGCAAATGTTCAAGATGGTCATAATAAGGAGGAAAGTGCTTTATAAGAGCACTAGACATAACACTTTTTAAGACCTCATGCGAGAAGCTCATGTACCTGAAAATAATGAGATAAAGAAATCTCAATAAGTTATGTCTTTATAGGGTAATGATGGAACCGATATAAAATAATCGTCAACAATATTGCTCATATAATGCAGCGCTCAATATTATTAATATCGACGAGGATCTTGAGCTCAAATCTGTCATAGAATTTGGACAGATAAATAATTGGCCAAATGAAAAACACGCAATGAAAATTGACTCATCTGAAAAATATAAAATTGGACGGATAGTCCATTTTGCAAAAAGTGAAACAAAAAATCAAGTCGATAGACATAAGACGACTTGTGGCACAAGATTTTCATAAATATCCTGGTATTAGTTATATGGAGGCATGTTCTCCTGTGGTGAATGGAGTCATTTCAGATTTTGGTTTGACAATACATTTGATATGATATAATGAAAATTCTTAAAGGATTTAAATTGTCCCAAATCATATTAAGGTTCCTAAGAAAGTTATTAAATAAAGCTTCGACAAATCCTTATCTAGATTAGAGCGATCATGGCATACATGATTTATTTTTGTGTTTAGTGCAATTGGTGCACTAATATATCTGGTTAGAACTATGAGTATAATAATATGCTAGCGAGATATAGTTTTATTCCTATGTGGATATAGGAATATAATTAATGTTATATTTCAAAAGGAATACTTAATGTAGATTTATTTATTCTAATAAATATTGCCAAGATTTTGTTGGTTATGCAAATGCAGGCATTTTTGTGAAGTTCGTTCTTCAAAAAATCTATTTTCACGTGAGAGTATTGCGATATTATCATTTTACAAGGCAGTTAATTGTTGATAATTATTCAAGTCATGCCAAGATAAGCAACTGATAAAGTAAGGGACTCAACACACAGTGATGTTTGACTTTTCTTTGAAGAAAAGATTCCAATAATATTGAAGATAATTTTGTTTGCTTATCTCAATTGGAAGAAGGATATATTGTGATGACCAAGTGGCCATCATTTGTTTTAAATTAAATTATGTATCTTCGAGGCCTTGAAAACCTCATTTAGAGTCACCTCGATTTGCGTGTGCAGTCCGGACGCATAGCCGGAAAGCTTAAATATGAAAATTTATAAAAAATGATAAGTCTTGATTATAATATGAGTTAATTTGACTTCGGTCAACGTTTTGGGTAAACTGACCCGGACTCGTAATTTGACAGTCCCAGAGGGTCCGTAGGAAAATATGGGACTTGGGCGTATGCCCGGAATCGAATTCCGAAATCCCAAGCCCGAGAAATAAATTTTAAGTAAAATTATTTTCTAAAATTGTTTAAGGAAATTTGAAATGAAATATAATTAGAACACGATGGTATCGGGCCCATATTTTGGGGTGCCCGAAACTAGTCTTATATATGGTTTAAGTCATTTCTGTAAAGTTTGGTTGGAAACGGATACTGTTTGATGTGATTTGGACATTAAATGAAAATTTTGATGTTTTAAGAAGTTTGAAAGAATTCATAAATTTTGAGGTTTAATTCGATGTATATGATGTTATTTTGGTTATTTGATCGCACGGATAAGTCCGTAGGATTTTTTTGAGGTTGTGTGTATATTTGGTTTGGAGCCCCGAGGGCTGAGTTTTGGATAGGCCTCGGGTGCATTTTTGAACTTTGAAATATTTCTGGTATTTTTGATCTGCAAATGCGAAACCAGTCTCGCAATTGCGAGAAGGGGACTGTGCAGACCTGATAGCAAATGCGACCAAGTGGTTCGCAAATGCGACATTTTTTATCGCAATTGCGAAAGTTCGGGATTTTAGCAGTGTTCTCAAATGCGAACAATATTTCGCAATTCCCACATCAGCAGGTCGGGGTTCGCAATTGTGAACCCCTGTTCGCATTTCCCATAACTGATACCTGCATTTTTTTATACTTAGCCGATTTTAAACCATTTTTAACATCTTTTCAAAACACAAACTCCTTTGGGCGATTTTTCAAGAACAACTCGTCTTCCAAATCGATTATAAGTTAGTTTTTACTCATTTCCTTCAATCATTAACATCTTTTAACATGATTTCAGCCTAAAATCAAAGAATTTCATGGGGGAAATTGGGTGTTTTGGATAGAACCTAGATTTTTCAAAAAATAGGGATTTGGAACTCAATTTGAGGTCCGATTTCAAAACAAATTGTATATTTGAGTTCATGGGGGAACGGGTAATCGGGTTTTGATTTGAACCTCGGGTTTTGATCACATGGGCCCAGGGCAATTTTTGAATTTTTGGGTAAAACTTTGGAAAACTTATTTTCATGCATTGGGGATGATTCATTTAGCATTTATTGATGTAATTAAGTAATTCGTGATTAGATCCGAATTGGTGGTGGAATCAAGGCGTAAAGCTATAATTAAGACTTGAGTTGTGTTCAAGGCATCGAGGTAAGCGTTTGGTCTAACCTTAGCTTGAGGGATTAGAAGTTGTGTCCTATTTGCTAATTGCTTCTTGTTGAGTACGACGTATAGGCATGGTGACGAGTATCTATACGTTGGTGTCAAGCATGACCGTGAGTCTTATATTGCGATTTCCATGATTTCGTTGTATTATTCATGCCTTGGTGAAAATTTCCATTTGTTGGTAGACTTGTGACCTATGAACATTGAGGAGCATTGGCTCTAGTTGTAATTGTGATAGTATAAGTGATAATTGAACCTCTAGAGCAGTGGCTCAAATTGTAAAGTGAATTGTGAAGTAAAAGTGAGAAAGAGAAGAGATCATTATATTGCCCCCTTTCCGGGCTATTGTTGAGTTGTGGTTCCCTTGCATTGTGTTCTTAATTGATATTACGGATACTTAGGTAGATGATTCTTTGTGTTAGATAAGGATTATGGTTATAACTGAGGTAGTTAGATGTTGGATAAAGTTTGGGTATGGCCGAGGTAGTTAGGTGTTGTAACAAGTTTAGTTATAGCTGAGGTAGTTAGGTGTTGGAACTAGTTTGGGTATAACTGAGTAGGAGTCGAGTTAGGATTGGTTAGCTAATTCTCCCTTGCCGGGATGTTTGTCTTGATATTGTTGTTCCCTTATCGGGGAGTTATTATGTTGCTTTTGTTCCCTTGCCGAGATTCCCTGTGATTTTGTGTTGGCTTGTAAATGAGAGCGGGTGGTACGCCTATAACGAGATATAATAAAAAGGGAGCGGGTGGTACGCCTACCACAAGAATTAATAAAATGGGAGCGGGTGGTACGCCTACCACGAGATATAATAAAATGGGAGTGGGTGGTACGCCTACCACAAGATATAATGAAATAGGAGCTAGTGGTACGCCTACCACGAGATTTAATGAAATGGGAGCGGATGGTACGCCTATCACAAGATATAATAAAATTGGAGCGGGCAGTATGCCTACCACAAGATATGAGAAATGGGATTGGGTTACACGCCTGCAACGAGTTGTGAACCGAGAGTGAAATTTGCCTTTATTTTTCTTATCCTTGTTAGAAATTGAATTTTGTTTTCCTAATAATTATCATGAGATTCTGTATTATCTGTTATTTTTCGAAGTATGTTTCCCCCTCCCATCTTTATTTGTCTATTCCTGCTTTTCTTTTCGCTGTATATTATACAACTGCACAAGTTTATTAGGTGGTCTGGTCCTAGCCTCGTCACTACTTCGCCGAGGTTAGGCCAGACACTTACCAGCACATGGGGTCGGTTGTGTTGATACTACTGTAACAACCCGATCGGTCGTTTTGAGCTCTAGCGCGTCGTTCAGTAGTTGGAAGTCATGAACAACTTCATTTCGGATATAGTGACTTGTGCGTATGGTCAGAGTTGAATTTCGGGAATATCGGAGTCAAATTGGAAAGAAAATTTTCATTGCGGCAGCCTTAAGTTGAAGAAAATGGCTAAGATTGGAATTTTGAGCAAACAACCTCGGAATCGGGATCTGAAAATTCCAGCAGGTTCGTATGATGATTTCGGACTAGGGCGTATGTCCGAATTTGGTTATGGATAACCCGTGAGCATTTCGGCATATATTGTTGAAGTTAGTATTTTAGAAGAATTTCATAAATTTATGTTGGAAGGCATTTCAGTATTATAGATGTCCGTTTGGGATTCCGAGTATGAGAATAGCTCCGTATGGTGATTCTGGAGTTGGGAGCACAATCGGAAGTGAATTCGGATGTCCGGAGGTCATTTTGAAGTCATTTGGCTAAATATAAAAATTTGAAGGTTTTTGAGAAAATTCGACCGGAAGTGGGATATCGGGATCGGAATGCGATTCCGAAAGTTGGGGCAAGTCCGTAATGTCGAATGTGACTTGTGTGCAAAGTCATTCCGGAATGATTTTGGTAACTTTTGAGACACTTAGTCTCTTTTAAGGAAGCTTAAGTTGGAAAAGTCAACCGGATATTGACTTATGTGTTAGAGGGCTCGAAATGCGAATTTTATAGTTCGGATAGCTTTGTTAGGTGATTTGGGACTTAGGAGTGTGT
>MU748280.1:29844-40445 GCA_026770625.1 Nicotiana glauca | reverse complement strand
GTGGATTAATTAAGATTTTCGGCTTTGATTTTTGGGTATCTGATTAATACGGGGGTTAAAAGGTGAATAAGATAACAGGCAAGGTTAAAATGGGGAATGTCAATAGGCACAATGTAATAATCCTAAGGGGTAGGGGAATATTTGAGAACACAGTTTGGTTTATGGGTAAATATATGAAGGGTGAAGGGTATTACAGGTATAACAAAAGGGCAATTGGGTAAAAGTTGAATGTAAGCGAGGGCAGGGTAGACATTTAAGGGTTCAGGAATATGGTAGATGCCATTAGAACCTTCTAGAAGGGGTTCTAGTGCAATTTTTAACAAAATAGGTGTAGTTATTTGTTAAACGAATCATAAGAAGGGAGGTTAAAACTGAGGAGTGGAGCCTTCGGCTTCCCCTTTGTACCATCTTGTGGACGAAGAGGAGTAATCGTTCCTAAGTGATCGGGATTTGGTCCCCCAAAAGAGGAGGTCAGCAAATGTTGGCGATGGGGTTGCTCGGGCCGTGGATTCTATGAAGGATTATTTTACCCCCCGTGAGACGGCTACCATTATTCTTGATGGCGACGTCGAGTTGGAGTCTGAGGTTACGAGATCGGCAGAGGCCATTGAGGGCGTTTCTCTTCCTTCCATGATAATGGAAGTCGAAGGGCCGACCACTAGGTTTTTGATACTTCACGGCAATAGGGGCCATCAACTTCGCAGTCGGCTGCTGGTGCTTTCTCGTCGGTCGATGGGATAGGCAAAGGCGTTATCGAGGACAACAATGAGATGGGTTCATACCTCGACATTGTAGAGATAAGGATGATGTATGAAAGATTTACCCAGCTCGAGGTAGGGCTAGAGGGTCTACACGGACCATTGTGATCCCCAGGAGCATAGCCGACCTTCCTCTCACGGTAAACTTTTCAAGGCCTTTTTTTCTATCTATTATATTCAAAATTTGGGCTTTGTTTGTCAACGGACGCATTCTTACTTTTGATTTTCTTTCTTTTTATGACTGTAGACCGTGATCTTTGAAATTGAAAGTGCCCGAACAGAGGAGAAGCATAAGGCTATATGCACGAAGCTGCAATGCAAATACTTCGAGTATCGTGGCAAGTACTGGGATATCCGCAGGCGGTTAGGTGAGAAAGGAAATTTGCAGGACCTTCAAGACGAGCTGAAGGAAAAGGGTGACGAGCTAGTGGAGGTCATCTAGAAGTGCACTGTCCTTGAGGGAATTTTGAGAAATAAAGAGGAAGAGCTCGAGGTTAGTAGGGCCATCGAGGTTAAATGTGGCGACCTCCAGACACAAGTGGTCGATTTTCACAGGCAATTGGAGGAGTGTCTCCTACATATGAAGGCTCTTTATGGAGATATCATCGAGAAATAGAACGAGCATGAGAGGGCGGAGTTCGCTCGGTCGGAGGCTTCGAGGAAGACGAAAGCCCTTGAGGTATTGATCTCTCCGTTCGGAGCGTGAGAACGACTTGGAAACCATAAGGCTTAAAGAAGAGCGACTTGAGGGAGGATTGGAGAGTTAGAAAAAGGAGACTTTTGACCTCTACGACCGAGTTGCTGCTCTTGAGGCCAAGAAGGACCGATTACTGGCGTAACCATCCTCTTCCCATACTTCAGACTTTCCTAATGTTCCTCGAGAGTTATACGAGGAGTGGATTTATATCTAGGCCCAATTAGACGTGTTTCAAGAATTGCATGCGATATTCGTTTATAAAGTTGCCTTCGAATATGCTTTCTTTAAGGCTCGCGAAGCTGGAGTCATTTGTGGGTATGACCCCGTTATGCTAGAGGCCTAAAAGGACAAGGGGGACAAAGGTGTAGACTGGCTCGAGCAGAATGCCTGGTATGATGCTGCATATCCTGAGGGCGAAGGCGGCGAAGCCGAGGGTGTTGAAGGTTATGGGGGTAGTGGCCAATAGTCTTCTTTTTTGACTTTTTTATATTTTGTGTGTACTTGGTGGCATCTTCATGAGACTTTGTAAAAAATACTATGAGTATGAAATGCCAACTTCGTTATTTGCATTTGATTCTCTTGCTGTAGTTCGTATTTGCATAGTTTTTAATTTTGTAGCTTGGTTGCCTTGATTTTCCACCCGTGATCACTTAATGGTGAATGGCTACCAGAGGTTGGTGGGCCGATAGGTGTTAGTTCGAACAAGGTCGAACATAACATAAGTTTAACTATGGCTGAGGGCCAGTATGTGTTAGTTCTAACAACGTCGAACATAACCTAAACTTAATTGGGGCTGAGGGTCAGTAGGTGTTAGTTCGAACGAGGTCGAATCAAAACCTAAGTTTAATTTTGGCTAAGACCCGGTAGGTGTTAGTTCGAACGAGATCTAATAATAACCTAAGTTTATGGCCAAGGGCCGGTAGGTTTAGTTCAAATGAGGTAATAATAGCCTAACTTTAATTATGGCTGAGGGTTGATAGATGTTAGTTCGAACGAGGTTTTAATAATAACCTAAGTTTAATTATGGCCGAGGGCCGATAGGTGTTAGTTCGAACAAGGTCGAACTTAACCTAAGTTTAGAAAGATATGCCTATAGGTGCAAAGTTTGTCGACCTCGTAAACTTTAAGCATTGTTGCCTTGGTTGTACACTTGGAGCAATAGAAATAAACTTCATGCATTGCTTCTTTGGTCATACACTTAAAGAAATTTACAAATTTCTAAATTTTCGAGCATTGGCTGGCGTTCTAGTCCTAGTCCCAGTCTATCTAGTCCCTTTATTGGTTGACTTGGAGAGTGCTTGAGAGGCTTAGAAATGAACTAGCCTTCTCGAGCCTCCGTCTTTGCGTACTTTGACTTGAAGTGTTCCCTTCATCACCTCATTAAAAACCTCCTTGAGAAAAACCAATTGGAACAAAACTCAAGTGAGGGAAGAAAGAGTAAGACTTGGGGATGCTTTATCTCTTAAAAGTTGAAGCACTTGAGCTAGGTAATATTCCAGTTGTTTGGTAGTAGCTTTCCTTCCATTGTTTCTTGTTAAAATGATCCTTTGTTCGTTATTGCCGTGATTTTGTATGGGCCGTCCCAATTTGTTCCGAGTTTTCCTTCCCGTGGGTCTTTGCTTGCTTGTGTTTTAGCTATCAAAGCATTTTAGTTTCTTATAAGTCTTGCACTTATTATTTTTCTATCATTCACTTTATTTACATAGCATTACTATTACTTATCTTGATGAACCGATGATTGTGACATGCAACGAGACAACGCAACAAACGGACATAGACTAAGAAGAGGATGATATACCAGAAGAGGTCGTTAATGAGGTTGAGGATTTTGAGAATAGGCCTATGTTTAATTTGGACGAAACCGAGGTTATCAACTTGGGGGATACAGAGAATGTCAAGGAAACGCGCATCAGTGTTCATCTGTCACCATCAAAAAAGGGAGAGTACACGGAATTTCTAAGGGAATATGAGGACATATTCGCCTAGTCGTATGATGATATAACTGGTCTCAGTACATTTATTGTAGCTCACAAACTGCCAACAGATCCGACATGTCTGCCGGTAAAACAGAAGCTCAGAAAATTCAAACCTGACATTAGTTTGAAAATCAAAAAAGAAGTTACCAATCAAGTCAAAGCCAAGGTTCTCAGGGTAGTGGAGTACCCAACATGGTTAGCCAACATTGTGCCAGTGCCGAAGAAGGATGGGAAGGTTAGAGTATGTGTCGACTACCGGGATCTCAACCGGGCCAGTCTGAAAGACGACTCCCCCCTGCCAAACACACACATCCTGATTGACAACTGCGCCAAACACGAGCTACAGTCATTTGTTAATTGTTTTGCTGGGTATCATCAGATATAGATGGATGAGGAAGACGCTAAGAAAATAACTTTTATTACGCCATGGGGGATGTATTGTTACAAATGATGTCGTTTGTATTAAATAATGATGGGGTCACCTACATGAGGTCTATGACCACTATTTTCCATAACATGATACATAAAGAGATCAAGGTATATGTAGATGATGTCATCATCAAATCCAAGAAAGCCACTGACCACATAGAAGATCTGAGAAAGTTCTTTAACAGACTAAGAAGGTACAATCTGAAACTGAATCTTGCCAAATGTGCATTCGTAGTTCCTGCTAGAAAACTACTTGGATTCATTGTAAGTCGACGAGGAATAGAACTGGATCCATCAAAGGTTAAAGCCATTCAAGAATTGCCACCGCCGAAGAACAAGAAAGACGTGATGAGTTTCCTGGGGAGACTCAACTATATCAGCAGGTACATAGCTTAGTCCACTGTCATTTGTGAACCGATCTTTAAAATGTTGAAGAAGGACGCCGCTACCAAATAGACTGCTGATTGCTAGAAAGCCTTCGACAGAATCAAGGAATACATGTCAACACCGCCAGTTTTGGTTCCACCCAAACCAGGTAGACCTCCATTGCTCTACTTTGCATTATTGGATGGGCCATTCGGTTGTGTTTTGGGACAACATGATGAAAAAGGGAGAAAGAAGCGGGCCATCTACTATCTCAGCAAGAAGTTCACCCCGTACGAGGCCTGATATTCCCTATTGGAAGGCACCTGTTGTGCTCTGGCTTGGGTAGCTCAGAAGTTGAGGCATTATTTCTGTGCCTATACCACTTACCTCATATCAAGAATGGATTCGCTAAAATATATCTTTCAGAAGCCCATGCCCACTGGCAAACTAGCCAAGTGGCAAATCGTGTTAAGCGAATTCAACATTTTTTATGTATCTCAAAAGGCAATCAAAGGATAAGCCTTGGCAGATCATCTCACCAAGAATCTCGTGGATGGAGAATACGAGCCTCTAAAGACGTATTTTCCTGATGAGGAGGTATATTTCATAGGAGAAGATATTGCAGAATCCTATGATGGATGAATAATGTTTTTCGACGGAGCAGCAAATTTCAAAGGAGTTGGCAGAGGAGCAGTCCTAGTATCAGAAATCGGCCAACATTATCCGGTATCTGCCAAACTCAAGTTCCCGTGCACCAATAACATGGCCGAATATGAAGCCTGCATCTTAGGGCTCAAGCTGGCCATTGATATGAACATTCAGGAGTTACTAGTGATCGGGGATTCAGATTTGCTCATACATCAGGTCCAAGGAGAATGGGCAACCAAGAACTCAAAGATACTCCCTTATCTACATCATATACAGGAGTTGAGGAAGAGGTTCGCAAAGACAGAATTTCAGAATGTCCCTAGAGTCCAGAATGAGTTTGTCGACGCATTGGCTACTCTATCATCTATGATTCAGCATCCAGATAAGAACTTCATAGATCCTATTCCGATAAAGATTCATGACCAACTAGCTTATTGTGCTCTTGTCGAGAAAGAAGCAGATGGAAAACCATGGTTCTATGACATCAAGGAGTATTTGACAACAGAAAGATATCCGGAACTTGCAAATGCTACTCAGAAATGCACACTTCGGAGGTTATCTAACAACTTCTTTCATAATGGAGGAGTCTTGTACAGGAGGACTCCCGATTTGGGATTACTAAGGTGTGTCGAAGCAAAGGAAGCATCCAGGTTGTTGGAAGAAGTTCATGCAGGGACCCGCGGTCCACATATGAATGGTTTTGTCCTAGCAAAGAAGATACTCCGGGTGGGATTTTTTTGGATGACTATGGAAATGGACTGCATTCTGTACATCTGAATGTTCCATCACTGTTAGATACATGCAGACATGATAAAAGTGCCTCCAAATGAGCTTACAGCAACAAGATTTCCGTGCCCGTTTGCGGCTTGGGGAATGGATGTTATCGGACCTATCGAGCCTGCCGTATCAAACGGGCATAGGTTCATTCTAGTGGCAATTCATTATTTCACCAAATGGGTTGAAGAAGCATCATACAAGGTAGTGACTAAGAAAGTCGTGGCAGACTTTGTCCGCGATAGTATCGTTTGTTGGTTCGGCATCCTAGAGTCAATCATTACTGATAATGGTTCCAATCTCAACAGTGACCTGATGAAAGCAATGTGTGAAACATTCAAGATCAAACACAATAATTCTAAAGCCTATAGACCTCAGATGAATGGAGCTGTAGAAGTGGCCAACAATTATATCAAGAAGATATTGAGGAAAATGATAGAAAAACATAAGTAGTGGCACGAGAAGCTATCATTTGCTTTGTTGGGGTACCGCACCACAGTTCGCACATCAACCGAAACATCTCCCTATATATTGGTTTATGGTACAGAAGCAATCATCTCCGCCGAGGTTGAAATTCCCTCCTTGAGGATTATGCAGGAAGCGGAACTTGACGACGCAGAATGGGTAAAAAGTCGCTACGAGCAGCTAGCTCTTATAGATGGAAAAAGGATGAATGCAGTTTGCCATGGTCAATTGTATAAGAACAGAATGTCCAGAGCCTTCAAGAAAAGAGTCAAGTCGAGATAGTTTACACTAGGACAGCTGGTGTTGAAGAAAGTATTCGCGCATCAAGACAAAGCCAAAGGGAAATTCTCTCCCAGCTGGCAAGGTCCGTACATGGTTCACCGGGTCCTAACCAGAGGAGCCCTCATACTTGCAGAAATGGACGGAGAAGTTTGGCCAAAGCCGATCAATTTAGATGCAGTGAAGTGATGCTATGTGTAACCATTATGACTTCTTTATGATGTAATTTGAACCATGCCTGACCTGATTTTCGTTTAAGAGGGGATACGTGGGAAGCCTTATGTGTTCGGTCACAATTCAATAAAATTTTCATTTTCCCCCAATATTGGAAACTGGGGTAGAATTTTGAGGAGGACCCTCAAAATTCCGAAGTTGATCTTCAGCCAGTCATCGCACGCAGCCGTCGAAACCATCAGCCCAGTAAATCGAGGCAGAATTTTGAGGAGGACCCTCAAAATTTTGAAGAGAGAGGTTGCAATGACTTGAACCACGTCGCAGTCGTCGGTTCATCTAAAATAAAACTTTGTTTTTAATAATATGATTACGTTATATTATTTTTACTAAATCATGCATGTCCGTTATCAAAACTGTTTTGTTTAGCAACGCTACCCTAAGGATACGAGTAGTATCACCGAAACAAGGGCCGAGCAGAACGAGCAAAGTCCATGGGGATACGAACTAACCTTCCCATCTTTTACAGGACTCACAATTTTTCTTTGGATACAGGCACTCAAGTCATAATATCATCAGATATCCATGCACTCATACAACTGTCAAAATCATAACCTAGTTACAATTGCTATCCGTACACGACATCCTCAGCAGCCACAACATAGTAATCGACTATCAGCTATAAAGTTATCAGCTAAGAGATTTTACCATTACTTGCCTTTTACATTTCATGCATTGCATAAGGCTACCTTTCTGCCTTACGAGATTAGGCATTGTCTCCATCTGCATTTTTCTGCATTGCATAGGGCTACCTTTTTGCCTTTCGAGACTAAGCATTGTCTCCATCTGCATTTCTCTGCATTGCATAAGGCTACCTTCTGTCTTCCGAGACTAAGCATTGTCTCCATCTGCATTTCTCTGCATTGCATAAGGCTATCTTTCTGCCTTCCGAGACTAAGAATTGTCTCCATCTGCATTTCTCTGCATTGCATAAGGCTATCTTTCTGCCTTCCGAGACTAAGCATTGTCTCCATCTGCATTTCTCTGTATTGCATAAGGCTACATTTCTGCCTTCTGAGACTAAGCATTGTCTCCATCTGCATTTCTCTGCATTGCATAAGGCTACCTTTCTACCTTCCGAGACTAAGCATTGTCTCCATCTGCATTTCTCTGTATTGCATAAGGCTACTATTCTGTCTTTCGAGACTAAGCATTGTCTCCGTCTTGCAGGGCCGAAACATCGCCATTTTATCTCTCCTTATATTGGCTGAAATATCGCCACTTTGTTTAAATCTCGCATCGGCTTAAAGATCACCACTTATATTTTACACTTAGCATCGGCTGAAATATCGCCACTTCGTTTAAATCTCGCATCAGCTGAAATATCGCCATTCTTTTTAAAACATTGCATTGGCTGAAATATTGCCATTTTTATTTTAAGTCTTACATCGGCTGAAAGATCGCCACCTTCTGCATTTCATGGGCTAAAAGATCGCCAAGTTATCCAACGGCGTCATTGTTCAGAGGAACCATTTTCATAGCCCAAGAACGCCATGCCATGGCCTGAGGACCCCACTTTTATCTTTTGCATATCATTATTCAAAGGCATCATGGTTCGGAGGCATCATACTCATAGCCCGAGAACATCAATTTATAGCCCGCGAATCCTTACTAAATGTTTCATGGCCCAGGACACCATAGTCCGAGGACACCATAGTCCGAGGACGTCATCCTAACCGTCCAAAGACATCATTCATGGTCCAATGGGAACTTGCATCATGTTTTAAATTTATGCATAACATATGCGCTCATGTTGTTATTTGCAGGTAAACCGGCTAGCAACGGTCGTCTCAGCGGGAGCGATCCCGCTCCATTTTTCGCAGCTCTGTTAAACCCATAGCAATGCTACGCCAATCCAAATATCTCGTCCGTTCTTGGAAAAATCTCCATCGGCATGTTCCATAGGCGGGCCCTAAACTACATATTTTTTGGTTCTTATAAGACCATGTATATGTAGGTAGCTCAGGAACCAAAGCTCGGTCAAAACTTTTCAAATCATTTCTTTCGATCAAAATTGGCCATCATATCTTTACCCGACAACTCTTTTATCCTTCTAGGGTAAAGAGGGGCAGCTGTTGATACCTAATTTTTTCCTGTATATTTTTTATACTCAAAATATTCTCAAAATAGCATGTGTATGCACATATAAGCATGCCCAAGAGTTTTGATATTTTTTCCTAGTTTATAAGATTTTTTAAAATTAATTTACTATCTATTTTAGCAGTACAAAATCCAATAATTATTCCTAGATTATCATTTTTTTATTTCCATTCTCATATTTATACCAAGATATAATTAAGGTAATTTTTGCATATTTTTACAAATTTGTTTGGTATTTTCTAAGTTAACTTGCATAAACTGCAATTATAGCCTATATTAAATTAACAGCATTTTTTTATAATTGTAAAATCATTTCTAGTATTTTTAGATTAATATTTATACGTTATTAATTAGTTTGGTACCTTTAATTTGTTTTTAAAATTATTTTGACTATTTTATATAAAATAAAAGAGGAAAATTGGCTATTTAACACATAGCCATTTATTGTTTCAATATTAGCCCAATTTAACCCCACCTATATCAGATTTAATTAGACCCAATTGACCCAATACCCAACCAAATCCGCCCCAGCCCAACATCTAAACCAACCCGGCCCATCTCCAAATTAATCTAAGTCATTGATCAACTAAGATCAATGACCCAGATTATTATTCCTTAATTAAACTCTAACCTACCCCCCCTCCCCCCTGACCCCTCATTTTTCGAGATTAGTCTCTCTCTGTTTGTCTCTTTCTCTCCTCCCTCTGTAGAACCTTCTGGTTCCTCTTCTTCGATGACCTACACCCTCTTTCCGGCCACCTCCAGCCTCGCCTCTTTCGACCACCAGATGCCTTGAAGCCTTATCTTGCCGGTTTCCTATATCCCTAAGACCCCATGAGTCTCCACCATACAAGAGAGTCACTGAAGCCTTGCACGAGTTTGTTTTCGTCCTTTCTCCGATGGGTTTTGGTTCGACGGTAGTATAAACACCATTATTCTTGAGTTTCACAGCCAGGTTTCTCTTACTTCTCACTCGTTTCTTATAAACCCTAATCTCGACCCAAACATCTTGAATCTCTGTATTTCTAACGATTTTAACTCACGCCTTTATGTTTTTCACTACTCTCTACTCGATCTTTACGATGGCTCAAGTTTTAAACGTTTTTGTTCCCTTTTTGAAACTAGGGTTTCCGAACCCCTTTTTGAAAGCACTTTATTTTTTATTTTGAGTATTAATTAGTTATTCTCAGTACTATTTCTAAACATTTTGCTTAAGTCTGATGAAACCCTAGCTTCATATCTTTGTGTTTGTATCATTTCCTCGTTTTTGTGTTCTTCTGGGTTCTTCTCTGAGTTCTGTGCTCTTTGCTTTAATTTTGTTGTTAGTGTTTCATCCCCCTACCATTCTGTGTCCTTTGCTTAAGGTTTCTCTAATTGTTTACATGGTGATTTTATACTAATTCTTACAAACCCTCTTCGAGACTGTGATACTTGCTTTATATTGTGATTCTGCATATTTTTCTTATAGTTTGGTACTGATTTCGAATTTCTTCCTTAATTTGTGGGATACTTTCCTCGATTTATACTAATTTCCTAGGTTTTCAATCTCGTTCATTATTCTGAAAACTATTTTCCAGAATTAAAGTGGTATTTTGCCATATATGTGTGCACAAATATTCTAATTGATTTGCCTGACCTATTTCCCTAATTAGAGTATCATGCACCTAGTCTTTATTGCATACTTTACGCTATTCTGTTTCCTTATGTGATCATACCATGCTTTGTGATTTCTTTCCTTTTAAATGATTGCTTATTACCGTTTGACTCTGACTCCTTAATTAAAGGGGAGTCCATATATTGATTTTATTGTGATTGATGCCAGTTCCTTAATTAAGGACTGCTACCTTGTTTGTTTACTCGTATTCAGTACTATAAGTA
>MU748280.1:7385-29590 GCA_026770625.1 Nicotiana glauca | reverse complement strand
AACCCCCCCCCCCCCCGCCCCCATTCTCTTTTGAACAACGAACACATTGCATATCACAAAATACACACATTAATCACATTGCTCTCTCTTGTGCTATTGTTGCTCCCTGTTCCTGACCGTCGTTAGCCAGCTGAAAGCTAAGGCTAATATTGTGCTCATACTTGGCTTTTGCATTCTTTTGTGTTCCCTGATTACTGGTATGTTCTAATTAAATTCCAAGTTCCAAACCAATGTGGTTATTACTACTTCAGTGTGTTCTATTCCTAATTGTTTTTCTACTTATGCATTTGCTGTGCAACATGTGATTGATTCCTGGTTTGCCTGTTGATACTTGCATGCTCATGACTACTGCTTGTTACTAATCTTAGATGTTATGACTAATATACTAATACTATTTACTTTTATGTCTAAATCTGACTATTTCAAAGTCTCTTTAAACTCTTTTGATTTTGTGTACCCATGCTTAGTAAGTTTGTATTAAGTCTCTATATCCTTTGGTGATGTCTATGTGATCTATTTGTCCCCTTTGCCCATTATCCTTGTGTGCAACTCTCCAAATCTCGGTAAACTCTTTAAATTACCAATTTTCCTCTCTTTCCTGCACTTCACACTACTCTTTGAGAATAGGTTCTACCCCCTTTGTATGAGCATTGCTTTGGGTACCTCTAAGTACAGTCAACTGTTTGTGTCCCTCGCTTGAAACTAAAAAAGGGATCAAATATTCATGTTCACCGTTTAAAATAATTAGGCAATGCATACGACGCCTAACCAAACTTTAGGCCTGATAAGAATCGAGAAATCATGTTTAAGACTAACCAGCCTCTTTAATTTTAAACTCTGCCGCTCTCATTCTTGCTTTGACTCTCTGAAGTTCACTCGATTTTTATTAAAAATCCTGCTCTATCTAGAAATGATTTTGAAATGGTGCATCTATTTACTCTTACTGAGTTTCTGATTTCTTATGTTTTTCAAACTACTGGGCTACCATTCTCTATCCAGAATTGCGCTATCTTACTTGCCCCGCACCTCGTCAAGCTACTCTCACTATTTCATTTTTTAAACCCTGCTTTAATAGTTCTTTTCACTAACTCAACTGTTGTTACCTATTCCTTTTCTGTAAAAACTCCTATCTTTGCGACCTTGAATGTGTTTGAGACGTGCTAATTATGTGTTCACTTGTGGAGGGATCTGTGAGCCTTTATTTGTCTTTGTATGTTCCCTTATGTGCAGTCTTATTTGTTATGTATGTCGCTAAGCATTTTAGCCTTTAAACCTAAGGGTTCAGCCTAGTCCTTACCACATAGGAATAGTGGTCCTAAATACCCTCCAAGACTTATAGGACGGGATGGATAATAGCACGCAATAAGTATTCGTGACCAACTCACGCGTTTAATAACCTTATGGGGTAGGAATGGTAGAATATGGAGATGATGACCGATGCGCTAATATCTGATGTAGCCCCTTTTCTGAGGATCGATTACTGAATATTGCATTGATGTGATGCATATTAATCATAAACCTAGGATCCCTCTCCCTTTGTTTGCTTTCATCTCTTCTCATAAAACTATTCAAATCTTTTCATAAATTTCTTCCCTCCCTACTTACCTTCAAAAGTTTTTAACTTATTTGTAATGTTGTATATTTGAACCCTTGATTGTTTACTTGATTATGTAAAGTCACTATATAACATGGCCGGAAACTACACTTGTGGATCTTGAGAGGTGCCAAACACCTTTCTCTGAAGATAATTTCTTACCCTTACCCAAACTCTGGTTCTTCAAACTCAAACCCCTTCCTAGTATCCTAATGCACTTTAATCATTAGGTGGCGACTCTTCAATTTCAAAAACACAAATCCCAAAAGGGAACAAGTTGCCCTCCCAAATATCGTAAACCTGGTTTTGTGAAAAAAAGGGGGCGTCGTCAGGGCATAAGCCCAAGTCCCATATTTTCGTACGGATCCTCTGGGACTATCAAATCATGAGTCCAGGTCCGTTTACCCAAAATGTTGACCAAAGTCAAATTCATTCATTTTAACATCAAAACTTAGCATTTTTCACAGAATTTCATAGTTAAGCTTCCCGGCTCTGTACTCGGACAATGCACGCAAATCGAGGCAACTCTAAATGAGTTTTTCAAGGCCTCAGAAGCACGGAATAGATAAGAAAACAGGTGATGACCCTTTGGTCATCAAATTCTCCACCTCTAAAACAACCGTTCATCCTCGAACTGATAGAAGAAGGAAGTACCTGAGTCGGGGAAAAGATGAGGATAACGGCTTTGCATATCAGACTTGGACTCCCTGGTTGATGCCTCAGGAGGCTGAACTCACCACTGAACACGAACAGAAGGGAAACTCTTGGACATCAACAAACGAATCTGCCGTTCTAGAATAGCTACCGGCTCCTCCTCATAAGATAAGTCCTTGTCCAACTGGATTGTGCTAAAATCTAACACGTGGGATAGATCGCGGTGATACCTCTGAAGCATGGACGCATGAAACACTGAATGTACGGCTGATAAGCTCGGTGGAAAAGCAAGTTTATAAGCCACCTCTCCCACTCGATCAAGAATCTCAAACGGACCAATAAACCTAGGGCTAAGCTTTCCCTTCTTCCCAAACCTTATTACGCCCTTCATAGGCGACACTCGGAGCAATATCCGCTCACCAACCATAAATGCCATATCTCGAACCTTGCGATTTGCATAGCTCTCTTGCCTAGGATGAGCTAAATGAAGCCTATCTTGAATGATCTTGACCTTTTCTAAGGCCTCCTGAACCAAATCCGTACCCAACAACCAAGCCTCTCCTGGCTCAAACCATCCAACTGGAGATCGACACTGCCTACCATATAAAGCCTCATAAGGAGCCATCTGGATGCTCGACTAGTAGTTGTTGTTGTAGGCAAACTCCGCTAAAGGCAAGAACTAATCCCACTAACCTCCAAAGTCAATAACACAAGCTCGGAGCATATCCTCTAAGATCTGAATAGTCCGCTCGGACTGACCTTCCGTCTGAGGATGAAATGCTATGCTCAACTCAACCTGTGTGCCCAACTCCTGCTGAACTGCTCTCTAAAAGCGCAAGGTAAACTGCGTACCCCGGTCCGAAATGATAGACACAGGCACACCATGAAGGTGAATAATGTCCCGAATATAGATCTTAGCAAACCTCTCAAAAGAATAGGAGACTGCCACATGAATGAAATGTGCTAACTTGGTCAACCTATCAACAATGACCCATATCGCATTGAACTTCTTCCGAGTCAGCAGAAGTCCAGTAACAAAGTCCATAGTAATCCACTCCCACTTCCACTCGGGAAGCTCAATCCTCTGAAATAAACCACCAGGCCTCTGATGCTCGTACTTAACCTGCTGAAAATTCAAACTACGAGCCACATATGCTACGATATTCTTCTTTATTATATGCCACTAATAATGCTGCCGCAAATCCTGATACATCTTCGCGGCACCCGAACAAATAGAGTACCGGGAGCTATGGGCCTCCTCCAAAATCAACTCTCGGAGCCCATCCACATTAGGCATACATACTCGTCCCTGCAATCTCAAAACCCCATCATTATCTAGGGTAACGTGCCTGGCACCTCCGCGCTGCATCGTGTCTCTAAGGACACACAAATGGGAATCATCATACTGCCGATCACGGATATGCTCCAATAATGAAGAACGGGCGCAAGCTAACACACGACTAGGCTAAGAAACATCCAGTCTCATGAACTTATTAGCTCAAGCCTGAACATGAAAAGCAAGCGGCCTCTCACCGATTGGAACATAAGCAAGACTGCCCATACTGGCTGACTTCCTGCTCAAAGCATCGGCCACCACATTGGCCTTTCCCGGGTGATATAGAATGGTGATATCATAATCCTTCAACAACTCCAACCACCTTCTCTTCCTCAAATTCAACTCCTTTTGCCTGAACAAGTACTGAAGACTCTTCTGATCCATGAACACCTCACATGCCTCCAAATCTTCAATGTGTGAACTATGGCTGCCAACTCCAAATCATGAACCAGATAGTTCTTCTCATAAATATTCAACTTCCTCAAAGAATAGGCAACGACCTTGCCATCCTGCATCAACACTGCTCCAAGCCCAACACGGGAAGCATCACAATAGACTGTCTAAGGCCCTAAACCTGTGGGAAAAACCAACATCGATGTCGTAGTCAGAGCTGTCTTGAGCTTCTGAAAGCTCGCCTCACACTCATCCGACCAACTAAATTGGGTACCCTTCTGGGTCAATCTTGGCATCAGGGTTGCAGTAGATGAAAACCCCTCCACAAACCGTCGATAATAGCCTGCCAACCCCAAGAAACTCCGAATCTCTATAGCTGATGCCGGTCTAGGCTAGTTCTTGACTGCCTCAATATTCTTTAGGTTCACCTGAATACCCTCTGCTGATACAACATGACCCAGAAATGCAACTGAACCTAACCAGAATTTACACTTTGAGAACTTACCATATAACCGACTATCCCTCAGAGTCTGAAGAACCACTCTAAGGTGCTGCTCGTTCTCCTCCTGGCTGCGAGAGTATATCAATATATCATCAATGAAAACTATCATGAATAAGTCCAAATAAGGCATGAACACTCGGTTCATCAAGTCCATGAAAGTTGTTGGGGCATTTGTCAACCCGAATGATATAACTAAGAACTCATAATGCCCGTACCGAGTGTGAAAAGCTATTTTAGGGACATCGGATGCCCTAATCCTCAACTGATGGTAGCCAGATCGCAATTCAATCTTAGAGAATACCCTGGCACCCTGAAGCTGGTCGAACAAATCATCAATCCTCGGAAGAGGATAATTATTCTTGATCGTTACCTTATTCAATTGCCGATAATCAATACACATTCTCATTGGCCCATCATTCTTCTTGACAATTAACACTGGCACACCCCAAGGTGAGACACTGGGTCTAGTGAAACCTTTCTCAAGCAAATCCTGCAACTGTTCTTTTAACTCCTTCAACTTCGGTGGGGCCATACGATATGGCAGGATAGAAATGGACTGAGTGCTCGGAACCAGATCAATGCAGAAGTCAATATCCCTATCGGGTGGCATACCCACCAGATCTGAAGGAAAAACATCAGGGAACTCATAAACAACGGGTAAAGAATCAAAAGAGGGAACCTCAACACTGGAATTACGAACATAGGCTAAATAGGCCAAACACCCCTTCTCGGCCATACGTCGAGCCTTCAGATACGATATAAAACTGCGGGTAGAATGACCAGGAGTCCTTCTCCACTCTAAACGAGGCATACCCGGTAAAGCTAAGGTCATAGTCTTGGCATGACTATCCAAGATAGCGTGATAGGTTGATAACCAGTCCATCCCCAATATAATATCAAAGTCGACCATGTCTAAAAGCAACAAATCTACCCGAGTCTCCAGACCTCCAATCACCACAACATAATAACGATGGACTCGATCGACCATAATAGAGTCACCCACCGGTGTAGACACATAAATAGGAACACCCAATGCATCACTAGGCATGACCAAGTGCGGGGCAAAATAAGATGACACATACGAATACGTAGACCCCGGATCAAATAACAGTGAAGCACCTCTATCACAAACCAGAAACATACATGTAATAACCACATCTAAAGCCTCTGCCTCGGGCCTGGCCAGAAAAGCATAATATCAGAGCTGGGCCCCACCACTCTGATCTACCTCTCTGGGATGGTCTGCTGCTGGCTGGCCTCCACCTCTGGCGGTCTGAGCTCTACCTCTATCTCCATATTTAGCACCTCTACCCTACCTCTAGCTAGTTAGGCGGCATGTGGAACATCTGGTGCCTGAATCATACGACGGGAACCCTGCTGCTGCGACTGAGTACCCCCCAACTCGGATAAGCCCTCTTGATGTGACCATACTCATCACACTTATAACATCCACCCGAATGTTGAGGTTGACGAAACTTAGGCTAACCCTGGCGGCCTGAATGATCACCCCAGAAGCTCTGGAGCGGCGGTGCACTGATAGGAGTTGGTGGTGCACTGTAGGACTGCTGATCAGAATACTACACGCGAAAACTACGGTGAGCACGTGATTTTTGCCACGCTTAAATTACTGCTATAGAATTCATTAAAATTAGAATTTTTCTTTTAATATTTGAATTTTTAGGAATTAATTGCATGATTTTTGTGCTTGTTTGCATTTTTGTGCATATTTAGTTAGCATAATTCATAAAAATATAAAAATATAGTATTTTGTCATTTTTACATTCTTTGTTGGGATTTAGTTAGTTTGAGGAAATTAATTAGTTTAATTTTAGTTTAGTCCATGTATTTGCTTTTAACATAAAAATAAAAAAATAAAAAAAATGAAATGCAATTGAATTGAATTTAAATAAAAGAAAGAAATTAATTGAAAAGGAAATAAAAGAGAAAAGAAAGGTCTGACTTGGGCTTCAGCTTGTTAAATTTTTTGGCCCAAGCCAAAATTCCCAAAGCCCAAGCCAAAACCTTCAAAATCCCGTTCCAATCAGGCCCAAATCAGGCCAGTCCGGTCCACTCCCCATTTAATTAAGACGACGTCTTTTTGACCAATCAATCCTATATGTTCATCTCCCATCATCCAACGGCTGTTATCAGTTCAAAACAATTAATAAAAGTGTCTGAAAAATCTTATCAACCCTAGAGACATTTTCCTTCTTCCTCGTACCCCCGACTCCCTCGACGGCTCCGCCCTAACTCTGCCGACGGAAATCGCCCACGGCGGAAGCGGAGCTCTAAATGCCTCCAAATTTACACCACCCCCTCTCCTTCACCTCCCTATTCTGTATCTACCATTGATTTCTTTTAAATGTCACCCAAGAACCTCGAATAATTCAAACCCTAGGCCCCGCCACCACCGTGCACCGCGTCGTCGTCTCCAAACCCCACCATATGAACACCCTAGTATCTCCTCTTCCCCCACATCTTAAATCTCTGAACCCTTTACCTCAAATCCGTCTAGAACTCGTCGAGTTTTCAACCAAAAGTGACAGTCCAAAACCTAGTTCATCCAATCGGCCCCAAATTAACACCCTAGGGTTACCTTCCGTTACTCATCTTGACTCCGTCGTCCTTATCCCTTGAATGCCATTTAAACTCCTCGAATATTGAATCTGAAAAAGTCTAATTCGAGACTCGAGCATGCAAGGCTTCTGTTCCGCTTTTCCTTGGAGTTTTTGGTTTGGTTCCGTCCCCTAATAACGTTACTCGTTCGTTCTTGCTAAGAACAAAGGACTAATGTTATTTTGGGACGGAATCAGAAGGTCGAGTTTGAATTCAAGCTTTTAGGATCGTAAGTTTTCTTTATTTTCTTTACTCATATTTGGTTTTTCGTTACTTTCATTTCTCTATCTCCTTTCCCTCTCCCTGAGTCTCTTTAGTTCGTTTAAATTTTGTTAATTTTCTATCTGGGTTAATCACTTAGCCTAATTAGGTTGCTTTAACATTTGAATTAATTTTTTGCATATTTGTGTTAGTTGATCAATAACTTAGCCTAGGTTTTCCCTTTAAGATTAGTTTTGCGTTTGTATTTGTTTTTGGGTTTTTTAGTTTTGCTTGGTTCTCTGATTTTGTTTAAATTTCTGATATTCTAATTAGTTGTTTTGAATCGACGTTTTAGTTAGTTTCCAGCTCGGTAATTGTTCAGTAATAAGCTTATGCAGTAATTATTCAAATTAGTTTAAGTAATTGATTTAGGTTCTTTTGATGCATGTTTTTGATTGGTAATTGTTCCTTGGTTCAGTGTTTGTTTTCAATTAATTGATAGGCTTAGGTGATTGGATATAGCTGAATAATTCAACTCTTTGATTAGCTATAGTTAACTTTAACTAGGGTAAAAGAGAGTGAGGTATAGTTTGGTATAGGGTTAGTAATTTCAGGGTTATTCAGGGGTATTTTGGGTACTTAAAAAGATTAGAATGCTGTAAGAAATTAGAATATCCTAGACTCTTCTAGAATAGGGCCTTAGTGTAAATTTCAGTATTTTAGTGCAATGACTTGAGAGACATGTCAAAACTTTAGGACTAATGAGTAAATCTGAAAATAAAAGANCCCCCCCCCCCCTTTCTGCCTCTAAAAGGCAGTCCTCACGCCTTCTTTCACAAGTTTCAATCTCTGAAAATTCCCCAAAATTTTCCAACTTCTAATTTCCCCCCAAAACCATTTCTGCAAATCTGAGTCTCCAAATTTGAATTTTAAATCCAAAGAAGTTCAAAATTTGAACTCTTATAGTTAAAAACTTCTTTTAGATCTTAATTTCTTTCAAAAAACCAAAAACAAACAAAAATACAGTAGAAAACTCCAAAAACATTATTTCACTGAATTCTTTAGGTTAATTTTGAGTTCTAGGCAGCGATTCTCATCTCTCAGCTTGATTTTTAATTGCTGAAAACTTCAGAAGTGTCCTGGGTTTACATTTGAGTTAGTTTTGGGTATATTTGAACTATTTTGGGTGTTTCATTGATTGAAAGTAGTCTTGGTTGGATAATATGGCTTCCAGAACTTATGAACTTCTGATTGCTGTTGCTGAATTGCTGTGATACTGCTGAGTCCTGTTGCTACGATTTAACTTGCTACTGACCTTCCTCTTTTCTTTTCTGTGATGACCCAAAGGGTCATCACCGTATTTCTCCCTTTCTCAGTGCTTTCGAGGTCTTGGAAACCTCGCTGGTGGTTACCACGATTTGTATGCATAGTCCGGGCGCGAAGCCGAAAAGTTTTATGTTAAAATATGTGAATTCTGTAAAATATTTGAAGAATTATGATATTAATATTGATATAGTTGACTTTGGTCAACATTTTGGGTAAACGGACCCGGACCCGTGATGTGATGGTCCCGGGAGGTCCGTAGAAAAATATGGGACTCGGGCATATGCCTGGAGTCGAAATTCGAGTCCAGAACCCCGGTAAAAGAATTTTTCTGTTAAATTGTTTTCTGAAATTATTAAGGAAAAATAGAAATGAAAATGAGTTAGAAAATATAGGTATCGAGCTCGTATTTTGGTTCTGATGCACGGTACAGGTCTTAAATGAGCGTTAAGTGCTTTCTGTGAAATTTGGTCAAAATCGGACGTCGTTTGACGTGTTTCGGACCTAAATATCTAAAGTTAAGGTATATGAACTTTGAAATGAAAATTATGAGTTTTGGGGTTTGATTCTTTGATTTTGATGTTATTTTAGCAATTTGATCACTCGAGCAAGTTCGTAGAATGTTATTGAGTTAGTGTGTGTGTTTGGTTGGGATCCCCGAGGGCTCGGGAGTGATTCGGGGGTGGTTCGGGATGTTTTTACACTTAGAACACATCAGAATTTCTGCAATTTTTGCACAGGCCCTTTTCCCTTCACGATCGCGATGATGCTCCGCGTTCGCAATGCCTTATGCCCAGTCTTGTTCGCGTTCGCAGAAGACCCACCGTGTTTGCGTAGTTCTGCCAAACCCCTTCTTCGCATTCGCGAGCCCCACCTCGCGTTCGCGTGTAAGCCAGCCAGACCCCAGCACCCTTTCACTCTACGAGTTCGCGAACTTCACCCTCGCGTCCGCGATGCTTTGCCCTATCAGCCCTTCGCGAACGCGTCCCAACCATGCAAACGCGAAGGGTAATTGCCCAGCGAATTATTTAAATTCCAAAACAGTGTTCACTTTGGGTTTCTTCGCATTATTTCACACGAGCTCTTCCCTAAGACCCTCCATAGACGATTTTCAACCATTCCTTCTCCATAATCTCTTGGTTAAGTATTCTTAACTCCGTTTCCTCTTAATTTCTTCCATTACTCTTTAACTTCCTAGCCCTAAAGCATGAATTCAAGGTAGAAAATGGGGGATTTGGGTAGAACTAGGGCTTTTAGAATTTTGGGCAATTTAACCTCAATTCGAGGTCGAATATTAAAACAAATTACATATTTGAACTCGTGGGGTTATGGGTGATTGGGTTTTGGTCCGAGCCTCGAGTTTGGACCATGTGGGCTCGGGGTCGAATTTTGGTATTTTTGGAAGAATGATAGAAAATTCATTTCTAGACTATGGAATTGTGTTTTTAGGCCATTATTGATAATATTGAGCTAATTATGGCTAGATATCGTTGTTTCGGAATTGGATTCTAGAGGAAAGGCGGTGCTAGAGGCTTGATTGCCATTTTCAGACAGTCGTAAGTGTTTGATCTAACTTTGGCTTGAGGGAATAGGATTAGAGTGTTTTGATTGCTATTTGCTAAGTGATCGAGTACGGTGTATAGGCAAGGTGAGGAGTATCTATACACCGGTGTCTAGCATGATCGTGAGTCGTAAATGCTTTTAATTCGAAAGATATGACACAACTGTCTTGTTAAATTGATAACTTCCATGTAAAGTGTTGGATAAGAACGAAATGAACTAAAAGAGTTTGTGAAGCAATGATTCCCTTGCCGGGACGAGTAGACTGTTACAATTGAATTCTCCCTTGCCGGGATAGTTGGGCTGTTAGCTGTACCCTTGCCGGGTTTAACTGTTATGTTGATGTTTTTCCCTAATGGGACCTCCTATTGAGAGATTATTAGTGTTATTCATTATAATATGGGATCGTGTAGCATGCCGACCACTTATGAATTATAATATGGGATCATGTGGCACGCCGACCACGTATGAATTATGAATTGGGATCGTGTGGCATGCCGACCACTTATGAATGATAATATGGGATCGTGTGGCATGCAGTCCACCTATGAAATATGAATTGGGATCGTGTGGTACGCCGACCACTTATGCATCGATAAATGGGATCGTGTGGCGCACCGTCCACTTAGACATATATATTTATACGAGTTATAGTATTGAGATGGTTACATGGTTATATCTGTTGATTTGTTCTTTACTGTATCTCCCTGAGCATGTCCCTTTCCCCCTTTGTTGCTGGTATTTCCTTGTTGTTATTTCCATTGTTTGTACATATATATAGATATCTGCACAGGTTGATTTTAGTAGGTCCTATCTAGCCTCGTCACTACTTCGCCGGGGTTAGGACAGGCACTTACCAGCACATGGGGTCGGTTGTGCTGATACTACACTCTGTGCCTTTTGTGCACAGATCAGGACGCAGCTTACAGACCGCAGTGGTAGGATATTTTGGGAGCTATCTTCAGTCCATGGACTCTCGAGGTAGCCTAGCTGGCATTCGCAGGCCGAAGTCCCATTCTTTACTTTTGTTTGTTCATCTTGTATCAGGCAAACACTATGTATTTCTTTTCCAGACTTGTTTGTAGTATTCTGTAGTAGTCCGTGAGTAGTGACACCAGGTACTGGGCAGAAGTGAATTTTGAAAACTTTCGCATTTTTTTCCGTTTGCAGTTATTTAAGTATTTATAAGTCTTCCGCATGTGTTTATCATTTCAGTTTATTATAATTGTTTAAAAGAAAGCAGTAGAAATGTTGTATGGAATGACTTGCCTAGCTCTGACAGTAGGTGCCATCACGACTCTCGATGGTGGGAAATCCGGGTCATGACATCGTGTTACTTTGCACTTTCAGGTACATATTTGAACCTGACTTGAGGTAGCTTTGAAGTGAAAAGATGAAATAAAATGCTCCTGAAATGTGTTTATTTGAGCTGCCATAGTTGAGTAGATTTGATTTGTGTTGACATAATGCCTGGGTTGTATAACTTGGACAGACTTTGGACTGTTTGTGATTTTTGTTGATGATTATCATCTACTGTTAGTTTTAATTTAATTATTCTTTACTTGAGGACTGTTTGAGTATGAAACTGACGAAGAGATCGTAAATATGCATCTGTGATCAATAATTGAGTAGTCAATGTGTTATAAGGAATCAATAGGAGCATCATTCGTAGTACATGATCCAGAAGTCTTTATTAAGTTAATTTGTATGCCTTGTTATTGTGGTTGATGGTTATCTTATCTACTGTTGTCTGTTAGCTACTTGAGCTTTAAACAATTTCAAATAAAAAATCGATCCTATAGCTAGTGTTATAATTGATATCATGTGATTAATAACGTGCTGAAATCAGATCCAAAACAGCATTTGTTACCACACCATCTGTTTGCGATTTGGACTATATCATTATACCTGGATATGAGTGGATATTTGAAGCAATGTAACTGAAATGGAAATCATAATTCATTCTAATTTGGCAATTTAATGGTTTCATTCAAAAATCAGTAGTTAGGGTCCTGAGTTAGTTCATTGACTCAAATTCATATGGTATGATCCATTGGAATTGCTTCTTTGTGTTTATTGGGAATTCCAAATAATTGTGGGGCCAATCACAGGCCCAAATACTAAGTAATTCAACTCCCTTTCTGTTGGGCTGACATCGAAGCCCATTTGGCTAATGATTTTTCATGAGCAGTCCTACTTGATTATATATTTTGGGACTTGGCTTAAAGGCCTTAATTAGGTTCGAATTTTATAATATTAATTAATTAGAGCTCTTTAGAGACAAATTCCATATAAAATTATAGGTTGCTCTAGGATGGCCTTAAATAATAAAACGAGGTGAGCCTCGCCTAACAAAAATACATAACTTGCGGGGCCCTCTTTAAATGCTTATATTAAAATAGTTAGAATTTAGGACGTTCCATTTAGCGAATTTCATGGCCTCCCACAAAGTTAATAATACTCTAGTTGCTTTAGGCCCGTTACTTAAATAATATTACTTTTCTAAACTCGGGTGCACATCTATGTGACCCAAATTCAAATCTCAACGAAGTCGAAATGTGTCAAAAACCGCGGGTGCATTTATGTGACGTGGTTCGAGATACGTTTTCACAACATTGCAATTCTCTTAAAATAAAAATAATAATGAAAGCGGTTTAAAGTTAAAAAGCACATAAGTTACAACATGTATTAAAATTAGATTTTTAGCTAATTATGATAATTTAAGCGACCGTACTAAAACCACGGGATTCGGGGGCCCCTAACACCTTCCCTCGAGTCAACAGAACTCTTTATTCAGAATTTCTGGTTCGCAGACTCCAACTGGGAAGTCAAAATTTTTCTCGATTTAGGATTCAAGATAAACCGGTGACTTGGGATACCAAAAGCCAATCCTATCCCAAGTGGCGACTCTAAAAATAAATAAATAATCCCATTTCGAATAATGTCACTTTAAATGGAAAAACTCCCTTATACATTATCCTTCAGGGTAGGTGTATAAAAAGGAGGTATGACAACCACGACCACCCAATGCACTGTGAGAAACCTGGAGCACCGACTGAAAGGGCCTAGGAGGATGACCCCTATCATACGAATCTCTGCCTCCAGACGAGGCACCACTGAACCTGCCTGACTAACAAGGTCTCTTGTCTGCCCTATGACCACCCCCCTGCGATAATACCATCTCAACCCTCCGGGCCATATTGTCCGCCTCCTGAAAGGATATATCACTCACAACCTCTCTAGCCATCTGGAGACGAATAGGCTGAATGAGTCCATCAATAAACCGTCTCACTCTCTCCCTTTCAGTGGGAAGTATAATAAGAGCATGGCGAGCCAAATCAATAAACCTGGTCTCATACTGGGTGTCTATTATGGATCCCTGCTGGAGACGCTCAAACTACCTCTGATAGGCCTCTCGTTAAGTAATAGGGAGAAACTTCTCCAGAAATAGCTGTGTGAACTGCCCCTAAGTCAAGGCTGGCGACCCTGCTGGTTTAGCTAAACAATAATCCCTCTACCAAGTCTTGGCGGATCCACACAAGAAAAACGTAGCGAAATCAACCCCATTGGTCTCAACAATACCGATGTTCCGAAGAACCTCGTAGCAATTGTCCAAATAATATTGAGGATCCTCGGTAGATGCATCGCTGAAGGTAGTAGTGAAAAGCTTGGTGAACCTATCCAATCTCCATAAAGCATCGGCACACATAACTGCTCCATCTCCGGCCTGGGCTACCACACCCGGCTGAGCTGCTCCAACTGGATGAACTGTTGTAGTCTGAATCGGGGGAGCTACCTGCTCCGGAGTACGAGTAGTAGGAGTCTGGGCTCCTCCTCAGGCCTGAGAAGTGGCTGGTGCTACAGGAAGCAAGCCCGCATAGGTGACACTCTCCATAAGACCCACCAATCGAACCAAAGCGTCGTGAAGAACTGGGGTAGCAATAAACCCCTCTGGGATCTGAGCTGGGCCCATTGGAACTGCTGGGGCTGGGGACGGGGCCGGAACCTCCTCGTCAAAGTCAACCTGAGGCTCCGCCACTAGTGCTGCTGCTCGGGGCTGAGCTCCACCCCTGCCTCGGCCTCTAGCACAGCCTCGGCCTCGCCCTCTGCCCCTCGTGGGAGCTGCCTAAGGCTCGGACTGCTGATCAATAGATGAGGAGGCGTGTGTTCTCGCCATCTGCTAAAGAACAGAGTAGAAATTCAATTAGCATTGAGAAACCAAACCGCATGACAAGAAAGAACAAATGTGAAACTTTTTCCTAACTCTACAGCCTCTGAGTGATAAATACAGACGTCTCCATACCGATCCCTCAGACTCTACTAAGCTTGTCCGTGAGTTGTGAGACCTATGTAACCTAGAGCTCTGATACCAACTTGTCACGACCTAGAATTTTAACATTCGGGAGTGGTGATGGAGCCTACTCGTAGAAGCTAGGCAAGACACACATTTAGAATCCATAATACTTTTGTTTTAAATCTACATTTACCAATTAAATTAACATGAGATAAATAACTAAACGACATTTGAATTTACAATTTAGCAAAAGATTTAAACGAAGTAAACCAAAATAACGAGGAAAATCCACATATGCCTCTACCCAAGACTGGTGTCACAACATTCACGGACTATCTACAACATACAACTATCTGAAACAAGAAATAAAGTCTGTCTCGGACACAAAAGGAAACATATCATAAATAAAGATAGAGGAGATGCCGGGCCTGGGGACGCCTGCAGGACTACCTCAGAAATCTCGTGGACTGAAGACTAGCTCCTGAACTACTGCTGCACACCGTATGCTGCTCCGGTACCTGAATCTGTGCAAAAGAGCACAGAGTGTAGTATCAGCACAACCGATCCCATGTGCTGGTAAATATCTGGCCTAACCCCCGCGAGATAGTGAAGAGGCTAGCACCAGACTCCAGATAAACCTGTACAGTTATATAATATATTGCAGAAAACTAAACAAGTAATGAGCAGTTAAAAGAGAGGGGGTACATGCCTCGGGGAAACAGTTCAACTTAATAGAAACTGAATAAATGTGAAAGAACATCACAATGTCTAAAATAATTTGATAGCACTACTGTTGCGGCGCGCAACCCGATCTGTACGTATAAATATAACTGTTACGGCATGCAACCCGATCCAATAAATATATAATATATATCTGTTGCAAAGTGCAACCCAATCCAACATAATATCTGTTGCGGCGTGCAACCAGATCCAATATAATATATGTTGGGGCGTTCAACCCGATCCAATATAATATATGTTACGGCGTGCAACCCGATCCAATAAAATATCTGTTGCAGCGTGCAACCCGATCCAATATAATATATGTTGCAGCGTGCAACCCGACCCA
Source organism: Nicotiana glauca (assembly GCA_026770625.1). Classification (NCBI taxonomy): domain Eukaryota; kingdom Viridiplantae; phylum Streptophyta; class Magnoliopsida; order Solanales; family Solanaceae; genus Nicotiana; species Nicotiana glauca. The sequence goes on along the minus strand of MU748280.1, from coordinate 14,048 downwards.
ATATAATATATATGTTGCGGCATGCAACCCGATCCATATATGTGTACATTAATAAATATGTTGCGACGCGTAACCCGTTCCAATTATATAGCTTTCAGTAATTATAACAACAAATCTCGGCAGGGAATTATCCATAAAATTCTCTATCCCGGCAAGGGAACTCAACAGTACAAGTATATTCATCCCAGCAAGGGGGAACCAGCTATAACCAATCTCAATTCAACTTTTATCATCTTTATTATCACTATTTCTAACTCATAATTAACTTCCACGAAAATAAGCTAAGCCTTTGCTCAATATCACAGGTCTACTCACTATTTCAACCATAGTATTATTCAAGAATACAACAAATGTCAATTTAGGACTCACGGTCATGCTCGACACCGACGTATAGATACTCATCGTCATGCCTATACATCGTACTCCACAAGAAACACATAGCAAATATAACTCAACTCCTAATCCCTCAAGATAAGGTTAAACCGAACACTTACCTCAATGCCTTGAACACAACTCAAGCCTTAATTATAGCTTTACCCCGTGATTCCATCTCCAATCACTCCTATCTAATCACAAATTACTTAATTACATTAATAAACACTAAATGAATCAACCCCAATGCATGAAAATAAGTTTTTCAAAGTTTTACCCAAAAAGTCAAAAATCGCCCCCGGGCCCACATGGTCAAAACTCGAGGTTCGAACCAACACCCGATTACCCATTCTCCCACGAACTCAAATATATAAATTCTTTTAAAATCGGACCTCAAATTGAGGTTCAAATTCCTAATTTTTGGAAAACCTAGGTTCTACCCAAAACACCCAATTTCACCTATGAAAATTATTGATTTTAAGTTGAAAACATGTAAAATGATGTTAATGATTGAAAGAAATGAGTAAAAACTAACTTACATTTGATTTGGAAGAAGACTTGTTCTTGAAAAATCGCCCAAAGAAGTTTGTGTTTGGAAAGAATGTTAAAAATTGCTCAAAAATCGGCTAAGTATAAAAAAAAAATACAGGTTGCAGATATGAGAATTGCGAACAGGGGTTCACTATTGCGAACCCTGACCTGACATGAGAATTGCGACGCTTTGTTTGCATTTGCGAACCTCTTCCTAAATTCCCAATCTCGCATTTGCGATCCCAGACGTCGCATTTGCTACTGGCCTTCGTATTTGCGAACCCAGTGGTCGCATTTGCGATCAGGCCTGTCCAGGTCTCCACTTCGCAATTGCAACGCAAGGCTCGCATTTGCGAGCTCGCACCTGCGAGATTGGTTTCGCAATTGCGAAGCATGCAGATCAGAAATGCAACAGCTATCTTTCAAAGTCCAAAAATGCACTCATGGCCTATCCAAGACTCACCCGAGCCCTCAGATCTCCAAACTAAATATATAAACAACCTCAAAAATATCCTACGAACTTATTCGTGTGATCAAATTGTGAAAACAACATCATAAACATCGAATTATACCTCAAAATCCAAAAATTCTTTCAAACTTTATAAAACCTCAAATTTTCCAATTTAGGTCCGAATCACGTCAAACGACGTCCGTTTTCAACCAAATTTTACAGAAATGACTTAAAGCATATATAAGATCTGTACTGGGTGCCAGAACCAAAGTACAGGTCCGATACCATCGCTTTCTAATCAAATTTCATTTCAAATTTCCTTAAACATTTCCAGAAAATAATTTTACTCAAAAATTCATTTCTCGGGCTTAGGACCTCAGAATTCGATTCCGAGCATACGCCCAAGTCCCATATTTTCCTACAGACCCTCGGGGACCGTCAAATCATGAGTCCGGATCCGTTTAACCAAAATATTGACCAAAGTCAAATTAATTCATTTTAACATCAAAACTTAGAATTTTTCACAAAATTTCATATTTATGCTTTCCGGCTTCGCGCCCGGACTGCGCAAGCAAATCGAGGCGACTCTAAATGAGTTTTTCAAGGCCTCGGAAGTACAGAATAAATTAAAAAATAGGTGATGACGCTTTGGGCCGTCACAATTTGTGTATAATCAATGTATATGGCTAAAAAAATTACTGTGAATATGACCGGCTATTTATGTAAAGATCCTTATCTCAAATAGCTATCCACCCAACAACTTACACTAAAAATAACCGGCGTACCTATAATATATGCATTATTTAAATACTATTATATTAGTATAATCTATGTATATGGCAAGAAATAATAAAGGAAAAATACATAGTTTACCCATCAACTTTGCAGCAAAATTCATGTTATATACCTCTCTTTAACAGAAAACCTTTTACACACTCAATCTTTCAAAAGTGTGTCTAAGATACACTACTTTTGACCACATAGCACTTGCATGTGTACACACAAAAAAGCACGTGAAGCCCATAAAAATCTCATTTTTTTATCTCCCCTCCCCCACAAGAACCCCTCCCCCTCCCTCTAGTCTTTTTCCTCACCACCCTTCCCCTCATTTTCTTCCCCAAATAGAATTTTTTAAATAACATATCAATTTTAGATCTAAAATTAAGCGCATTTTGTTGGTATTGTCCAAATATTGTGAAAACTATTTATTTATGATAGATTTAAAAGTTATAATACTAGTTTTGAAGGTTTGGTGAAAACTCTTGAATCCACCATTGTTGGGGTATCGAAAAAAGCTTGAAAAGTCAATTGGGTCTTGTTGATTATTAGGTTATTGAACTCAATTTGTTGCTCGATTATTTTCGGCTAGTTGTTTAGATAGTGTGTTTGAATTTTGGTGTTGTTAGAAAATTTCTTACAAAGAATCATGGTGATAGCAACAATGATGCTTAAGATAGAAAATGGAAAGATGAAGAAGATGGGTTTTAATTTTAATTTCTAATATTTTTTTTCTTTTTTTAAGTCAGTGACACGACCCTATCAGGGCGTGAATTTCGCGTTATCTGAAAAATTGGTCAAGCACAAAAGTGGCGTGTGTTAGACACACTTTTAAAATGTTCAGTGTATAAAAGATTTTTTGTGAAATTGATGTGTGTATTAGTGATTTCGCTGTAAGATTGATGGGTAAATTATGTATTTTTCTAAAAATAAACGAAATATATAGTCGGCTATTTGTGTAATGATCCCATAATATAAAGCAGAGACATACATTTATAATTTCTAATTAGATAAAAGTTTTAACTTGTTCACTCAATAATTGAAACTATTAGAAGTATCATACACTCAACAGTTACTATTGGGCTTACAAGCCAAGAAATTTAATTTGACCATCATTGACACTTCCGGGTAAGTCAAGATAAAGAAATCACAAGTTTGGCGTATCTTAAAATTTGGATCATGATATGCTGCTATTCGAAAAATTTATACCAAGGCCAAAGGAGAAATAAAGAACACAATAAAGCCAAAAATGGATACAAAATATTTAAAATTGAATTAAGACTTGTACTTGCTTCTTCAATTACCAAATTGTTAATTACCGGTTCAAAATTTAATAGTCCTTTCATTTTCATCTTATTATATTCCCACTATTTAGGAATCCTCTTGAGTAACCTTAAAAAAATGGAAAATGTATCTTTGTTAATTAAATGCCATGTTATGTAATCCATCTCATTCCAAGTTCCAAGTGTAGTTAACAGAAAAGGAAATTATATAACTGTCTAGAACAAGAAGCTGAATTATATAATTGGAACGCGTTTTGATGGTGTCAAATATTCGACAATATGGAATTTATAATTTCATCGTGACATTAATGTAATCAGACGTAGAGAAATAGGAAGGAACATCTCCAAATACGTAATATAGATATTGGAACCTATAAATCCACGTTAGGAGTGGCTAAATGGCACATCGGGTCAGATATGGTTAGGGTCGAAAACGGGTAATGAAAAACGACTAAATTATCCGATCCGACCCGACTCATATTTAATACGGATAAAAAACGGGTTAATCGACGGATAATATGGGTAACCATATTATCCATTGCATATGCTAACTTTTGGAAGAATTCTTAGTTTCCCTAACTTGAGGAACCGCCAATTTGAGGCTTTACAAATGTAAAAGTTAGACCCATTAGTTATCCATTCGTTTTCCATTTTCTGAATGAATAATATGATTCTTATCCATATTTGACCCGTTTTTAAAAAATTTATTATCTAACTCATTTTTTAGTGAATAATATGGGTGCTAACTATTTTATTTTAATCATTTTGCCACCCCTAATCCAGGTTATGTTGACTTGGTGTATAATCAGACAAACTGAACTGAATGCCGAATTAGCTAACGTGAAGTGAAGATAAGTATGGTTCGTTTTCCAGATCCGGCAGCATGTGAAGTCTCATTATTGAGATGAAGCTAAGTCGCTGCTTTTTTCTTTTGTTTAAAATTAGGCTCACCGCTTTTAGCTGAACCCACGCTGTGACAGATACCTGTCGTCGTTCAAGCATTTACTAAGATGCTCGCCTAACTGCTTGAATCGTTGATCATTCACCTGTTTTTCCCCTACCTTTTGCCTCGCCTTCCATCCAAATATACTTAGGTATTTTATATATATATAATCATTCGGTATTATAAATATACTGATTTGTTATCAATATATTATATTATGGATGTTCATACTCCGTTGTAAATAAGCTTCTTGAAGAAGTTTATTCATATGGGGTTCGGCCGTAAATATGTTTATCTATTTAGTACTCTATTGGAAATAAGCCTTCTGAAGAAACTTATCACTACAGTGCACGGTTGTGGATAAATATTACTTCCGGTAGAAGATTATCCATACCGAGTATAATCAGTTTATCCTTTCGATATTCCGTTATGGATAAACACTACCCCCGGTAGAAGATTATCCATACCGGGTATAATGAGCTTATCCTTTCAGTACTCCGTTATGGATAAACATTACTCTTAGTATAAGATTATCCATATTTGATATAGTAGCAGCTTACACACCAGCTTGTAGTAGCTTACACAGCAGTTTGTAATAGCAGATAACACAGCAACTTATAGTAGCTTACACAGCTGGTTGTAGTAGCAGCTTGCAGTAGCAGCTTGCACAACAACTTCCTTTCTTTCATAAATAGAAGAGTTTTCAGTTCATTATGTACATCAGTTTGAATTCGAATAATATATCAGTTTCTCTCTATACTTGTCTTTACTTTACAATCTTTATTTTATAACACATTATCAGCACGAGACTCTGCCATCTCGAGCAAAAACTTTGAAAGTATTAGAGGTAAGAACTTTCTTTTCCTAAATAATGTCAAATCTTTCTAACTTGAATTTGTAGCTTTGGATATATCGGGCAAAAGCTACATGTCTTGGGTGCTTAATGCTGAAATTCATCTTGATGCAATTGGTCTGGCAGACACCATCAAAGACAAAAATCAGGCATCAAACCAAGACTGTGCCAAAGCAATGATATTCCTACGCCATCACCTTGATGAGAGCTTGAAAATGGAATATCTTACTGTTAAAGATCCAGTCATACTGTGGAATAATTTGAAAGATAGATATGACCAACTGAAAATGGTCGTCCTTCCACATGCACGATATGATTAGACTCATCTAAGGCTACAAGATTTTAAATCTATAAGTGAGTATAATTCTGCTATGTTCAGAATTATTTCCCAATTGAAATTATGTGGTAATAATATTACTGATCATGATATGTTGGAGAAAACTTTCACAATTTTTCATGCCTCGAATATGCTCCTGCAGCAGCAATATCGAGAGATGGAATTTAAAAAGTATCCATAACTTATCTCACATCTTCTTATAGCCGAGCAACATAATGGGCTATTGATGAAAAATCATGAAAGCCGACCTATTGGTTCTTGTCCATTCCCTGAAGTGAATGAGACGAACTTCCACAAAGCTAAACGTGGAAGAGGTCGTGGCCCCAGTCGTGGTCATGGCCGTGGTCGGGGAAGAAATCCCAATCATGGTAATAATAATGCACCAAAGAACCCTCCTCGCCACCAGCAGTGGAAAAGGAAGGAACAAAAGCATGAAGCGGTACAAGCGCCAAGTGCAGAAAGTGCATGCTATAGATGTGGATGAAAAGAGCATTGGTCACGTACCTATCATATGCCAACGCACCTGGTTGAGCTTTATCAAGCCTCCCTAAAGAAGACTGAGAAAAATGCTGAAGTAAATTTTATTTCTGAAGATAATTTAGGCTTCATGCATTTAGATGTAGCTGATTACCTTGCACTCCCAGATGGAGAAACAAGCCATGTGATCAGGGGTGAATCTGTAGAAATGTAAATATTTTAATTTTTGTTGTTTGATAGTATAGTTAAGTAATTGTTGTACATAAAGAAAAATTATGATTTGATAATGATGTTTACTACTATAGTATATCTTATTTATGTCAGTTTGAAGAATATGGATAACATTATTAGATCAACTTAAACTCTAGCAGAGTTTGCAAGAAATATACAACCACCAGAAGTGGTTATATTTCGTATATCTCATTGTAATTATATTTTATTAACCACCAGAAGTGGTATATGCCTATGATAACCAGAAGTGATAATTTAGGCTTTCTATGATTACAATTGAAGATAAGCTACATAAATATTCTCTATATTAAATGCACGCCTCGATTTGCTCTTGAAGTAGTAAATATTTTAAAAGAGGTTAAGGCATCACAATTTGATGTGATTAATGCGCATTCAGATAATTATGTA
>MU748277.1:105770-115914 GCA_026770625.1 Nicotiana glauca | reverse complement strand
ATATATATATATATATATATATATATTTTGACACACCTTAATCAGCCCCTAATCGAGGACCGACTAATAATAGTTCCAGGAAATTCAATTTTGGAGCGCAAAGAACGAAGAAATACTTATTATTACGTTGGTATCCTTTGGACCTTTTATGTCGTAATGCATGATACTTGTCAACGAATCTTTTTTCTTTTTTAAACATTATCGGATGTGGTAAATTCTTTTCAGACACGTATCAGACTAGATAAAATGAATAAATAATTAACTGTTACTGCATCGACATAATTACAAACCCAGTACAGTGAATCTATCCATGATTTTCATTGATCATGGGAAATAACAAAAAAGAAAAAAAATTGGTGTCAGAAGACTTGTTCGTTCTTGTTATGTGCTTTTTTTTTCTTTTTTTTTTGGTGGGCTTTGGTTTGGGGGGGTGGGGGTTACAGGCTGTAGAATAGCATCAAAATTTTCAAAATCTTGTTTTTTTGGGCGTCAGTTTAGCCACCACAACAACAAGATAATGAGAAAATATATACAATATGTTCTTGATTTAGCTTGAGAAAACAAAGATTTCAGGTTCTGATGGCTTTTGACTTGTCTAAAATTGACCACATCACCTGAACATCTTCATATGCACAAGCCATTACTTCGCCCTGTAAATCTACTACATGGTTCTCTAAACCTGCAAATACAAAAAAATATGTACAAAAATTAAACAACAAGGCCAAGCGATTGACACAGAAGCGAATTCAAGATTTAAAGTCAACAAGTTTAGAATGTATGTAATCAATTATGTATTTTCACTTTAATTCTTTGGTCCATGTATAAGTGAAGGACAACCCGGTGTACTAAGCTTCCACTATGAGCGCGATTCGAAAAAGGATCAGACCACAAAAGTCTATTGTACGTAATATTTATCATGCATTTCTGCCGGAGGCTGTTTCCACTGCTCGAACGCGTGATCTCCTAGTCACATGGTAGCAACTTTACCAGTTACGTCAAGACTCTCCTCCCGTTATGTATAAGTGAATCGAACTAAAAATAGTAGATTCAGTTGAACCTACTCAATCGGCTCTAGATCACACAACACACTGAATTCAAGATTTAGAGTCAGAATAGATATGAACTATTATACATATATTTGCTCTTCAAAATTTCCTTTTTTGCATATATAAGTGATTTGATGAGAAAGCAATGAATTCAGTTGAACTTACGGACTCGTTCTAGATTTGCTTATGAACTAACACAATATAGATTGCATTATTATACACAAATATTGTATGCACATACCTTCTTCTTGTGACTTCTTTTCCCTTGGTGAATCTCTTGGTGATTGTTGATTATTGAAAAAAGTACGAGCTTTTCTAAAAGGAGTAGTAATTGTTTTGACCCAAGAAGTCATTTTTCTGTTTTGACAAAGAGTTATATGTCCAAACTCTCTATTTACAAAGAATACAAAAGGGTTTATATAGAATGTACATCTCACCTAGACTACAGTATTTTAGAAGGATAGTGTGGAGCCACAATGGGGCAGGCAAGATCCGTTAGATAAGGTTTTATGTAACCTCACATCTCTCTTCTTTGTTTCTTTTTAGCTTGTCGATATTTGAAACTCACTAATTCGATTAATTCAAATTTTTGCGTGCAGTTAGGGTGGGCATCGATCAGTTCGGTTCGATTTTGAACATTATCGGTTTTGCCTATCGGTTATCGGATTACAAATATCATAACCCGATAACCAAACCGATAAGATATTGGTTATCGGTTATCGGTTAAATGGTTATATATCATTATCGGTTCGGTTATCGGTTTACCCGATAACATAAAAAAACTAAAAAAAAATTGCAATATATAAAATAAAGAAATCAAACTACCAGAACGTGTAAACTGTAAACTGCCAACTTTTGTTGTTTCTTAGCAAAAGCAGGCTCCCACTTAACGTGTAAAGCAACCAGAATCAAAATTCTGTAAAGCAACAACAAAATTCAGCTAACCAGAAATTTCAACAGAAGAATCAAACCTATCTATTACGTGAATAACATGGCATACGAGACTAAAGCAACGGTCTTTAAAATAGCAAATAGACTAGGTATCCTAAGATACTAGAATATATTTATGGTCAAATAATCATAGGAGGAGCGACAAAGAAAATCATTGGGCTGGTAAGATAGACAATAAAACATTGTTATATACTAATGTATACAAGTCTAAGAAGACACCACACCACTCCGAAAAATCACGGTAAAAATATCGCAGATTCACAATTCCACAACCTTCCCCAACAAATTCAATCAAACAATAAAATCTGATATACCAAACACTACAAGACATCGTGGGGTCACATATATAATTGATAGTCTTATATATATTACTGGGTAATGTGAAGGTTAGCAAAAATCAAAACAATTAACAAGAAACAAACTAAAAAATCTTGACCCAAAACTTAATTACACGATGCGATTGACGAGTGAGCCGTCGTGACTGGCGGAGAATTGGTGAGTGGTGAGGCACTGGCGTCTGACGGAGAACTGGTGGTAGACTGGTAGTCTTGACTCTTGCGTCTTGACTCTTGGCCTTGGGGGCTGTGGCGGAAACAAGACTGGTAGTCTTGAGAGTTGCGAGAGAGAGATGATTGAAGAGACTCTTGGCCTTGGGGGCTGCGGCGGAAACAAGACTGGTAGTCTTGATAGTTGAGAGAGAGAGACGACTGAAGACTGCACACTGAAGAGGGATTTAGGAAAATAAAATCCTAGTATATAATTAAGGGTAAATTAGTAAATTACTTCATTCTTATTGGGTTATCGGTTTTTACCCAATAACAAAAATGCAAACCGAGCCCGAACCGATAACCCGATAAAAAAAATTTAACCCGTTATCGAACCGTTAACCCAATAACCCAATACCGATAACCCAATAAGGAATTAACAGTTCGGGTTATCAGTTTTACCCGATATATGCCCACCCCTAGCGTGCAATATAGACCCGATATGAGAGTAAAGCACCTATCGTCAAGAAGTTCTTTACTTATTCACATTGATTGATCTCGAGATATCTGATTAAACTAAAGAGATCTCAATCATTTCACTGCACCCTTTGAATTGAGGTCTTTCTCTCTCTCTCTCTCTTCTTTAATTATTTTTACCCTAGCGATATTCACTGCTCACTGATTCGACTAATTCGAATTTATGCATGCAGTATAAGCTCGATTTGAGAGTTAAGCACCTATCGTCAAGAAGTTTGTTACTTATTCACATAGATCAATCACGAGATATTTGATGAGATCTCAACCATTTCACCGCACCCTTTGAATCGTGTCTCTCTCTCTCTTCTTTATTTCTTTTTAGCTTGTTCGATACTCGACACTCACTAATCTGACTAATTCGAATTTATACATACAGTATAGGTCCGTTCGATATGTGAGTAATGCACCTACCATCAAGAAGTTTTCTACTTATTCACACAGATCAATCCTGAGACATCCGATTAAACTGAAGATATCTCAATCATTTCACCGCACCCTTTGAATCGTGGTCTTTCTCTCTCTCTCTTTTTTATTATTCGAAACACACTGATTCAATTAATTCAAATTTATGCATACAATATAGGCTCGATACGAGAGTAAAACGCCTACCGTCAAAAAGTTTTCTACTTATTATCAATTCGGAGATATCTGATTAAAATGAAGAGATCTCAATTATTTTACCGCATCCTTTTGAATTTTGGTCTTTCTTTCTCTCTCTTATTTAATTATTTTTCTTATCTCTGCACTTCCAAGTTTTGTGCTGCCGACTGTCCTTCATAACCACATGGCTACGGAACCCTTCCACGTGAAGACATATTATCTTCTTGAATGTGACGTAAAATGATTTGTGAGCCCAAAAAATGATACAAACAAAATAACGTCTTGTGTGTACAACTTGTGTACTTTGTATTTTGACTTGACATTCTCTTATTAAATCATTTTTTAATTATTAAAATCACATGGTGGTGGTACCCTTGGTATTGATTATTGAACCGTGTTGTCCTCCCTTATTTTTTCTATTTTTATTATAAGGCCCTACTAAATTCGAATTTACGTCGGAAAATTTCATATTATGTGGTAAAGTATTTTCTAATAAAGGCGATCGATTTCATATTCAGAGCTTAAATTTCAGACCTTTAATTAAGAATGAAGAAATACATATATATCACTCCGCTACAATGTTAGTTGGTGGTTCCCTTTGCTTTATGCCATCTGTTGATGGCTCCTACCTTTTACTTAGGTTTCTAAAAAAGTACACTTCTATGATTTATAAGGGTTTATTTTGAGAAGGTATGAGTTTGACGTCAACTCTTATATTTTTTATTAGAGGATAAAATTAATTACTGCATTATCTTATTATTAGCACAAGACTCTAGTTTATAAAGAAGGTTTATGTTATGTATTAAGTGTAAATATTGATGAGCTCACAACAAAAGTGTAAAGCTATAGCTTGTGCTTGTCAAAGATAATAAGTAATGAGTACCTTTTTTCTATTACACACTCAACTATATATTTCGACCTTTTAAACTATATATAAATATATATAAGTACTCTTCTCGGTTATACTAATATATGATTAAGGAATCATAATACCTTAATTAAGTTTCGAAGATTTTTCATCTAATCAATGATAGATACGAGGAGGAAAATTAACCATAAAATTAAGTATTTTCAACTCGAACTATATATGTAAATATAATAGAAAAAAATTAACATGTATGTATGTATATAATTAAATCATATATTTATTTTGAATGTGCTGGCTCTAAATCGAAGGTACACTAGTCTTTTTGTGCTTCTAGAGGTTTTCCTGGTCTCATCTTTAATCTACTAGAGAAACTTTATTTTTCTTTAGAATTTTTGGTGGATAGTGAATGATCAATAGTTAAAAGAAAGAATTACAAGAAAATACACTTGACATCACATCATAATAAAAAATGGCCAATGTTTTTAAGTTTTACCTTATCTAATCTATATTGTACATATTTTGAAAATATTAACAAATTTAAAATTTATGGAGTTAAATTTGTGTTCTCACAAACATTGCATTCACTCTCTTGTCTTCTCACATCTTCTACATGTGCTTCAAGGGGCCGAGTATTTTCTGCTTCTCCCCCTGTGTGACATGGTTGCTATGTAAGAAAATTGAAGAGTAGAAGTTTACCATTGAAGGTTATTCAAAGCTTTGCTTTCGAAAATAGGATTTTTTGAGTTTGTTAGTTGTTTGGGTGTCACGACCCGGATTTTCCACCATCAGAGTCGTGATGGTGCCTGCTCGTTGTAGTTAGGCAAGCCAACTTAATTACCTTTTCCATTCTAAAGAATTATTTTTAACAGTTATAGCATCAATATAGAACATTAAAACTAATAAGAACAATAGCGGAAGTCTGCCTGATAATTACGAATCAAAACGTGGAACAATCAAATATAGCCTCTACCCAAGATTTGGTGTCACATTACTCACGAACTTCTAAGAATAAACTAAACACAAAGGTCTGAAAGAAATATAACAACTGTCTATCTCGAAACAATGAGGCAACAGTCAAATAAGAAAAACATAAAGAAGAGACGCCGGACCTGCGGACGCCTGCAAGGCTACCTCAGTCTCGTGATAATGAAAGCCTGCTCCCGCACTACTGCTGCTGCTGTTCAAAACCTAGACCTGTGCAAAAATTTACTGAAGTGTAGCATCAGCACAACCGACCCCATGTGCTGGTAAGTGTCTAGCCTAACCCCGGCGAAGTAGTGACGAGGCTAGACTTGACACCACATAAACCTGCGCAGTTATAACTATACAACGAAAACGAAATACCAACAACTAACAACTAACAACATGGGAGGGAAAACATGCTATAGGGAGACGCAATATTAACATTTATCCAGAGTAATAGACTGAAGCAGTTAGATTCACCGAAAATAAAGTATCAACGCTCGTTATCAACAAATAATATCAACAACTGCCGCGGCGTGCAACCCGTTCCACAATTATCACTGTTGTGGCGTGCAACCCGACCCATATCATTTATCATGAAGCATTATTGCGGCGCGCAACCCGATCCTCACATATTATAGTTGTGGCGTACAACCCGATCCTCAATATCATTGTTGCGGCGTGCAACCCACTCCTCAATATCATTTAACAGATTGATTTCCCAAACAACAGTCACAATTAGAGACATAAAAATAAGTAAATATTTGACAAACATCCCGGCAAGGGAAAGAATCCAACAAGTTCAACCAAACGTCCCAGCAAGGGAATAATTAACAATGCTTTCTTACTTTTCCTCATCTCATAATTCACTCTTCTATTTAAAGCCAACGCTCCAATTAATCAAGTCGATTCGTATGCCTTCAATATTCGTATCACAATTCGAGCCAATGCTCCCAAGAATCAATTAATCATTTTATCGTTCACATATTATTTACAACATTCAGAAATCCTCCAATAAACACGGAGTTCACAGCCAAGTCATGATAATCACATTATAAGGAATCACGGTCATGCTAGACACCAATGTATAGATACTCGTCAGCATGCCTATACATCGTACTCGATCACATAGCAATTAGCAACAAGGCTCAACTCCTATTCCCTCAAGCTAAGGTTAAACCAAACACTTACCTCAAAACCTTGAAATCCACTTAATCCTCAACTATTGCTTTACCTCGCGGTTCCACCTCCAATACAGTGATGTCTAGGCATAATCAATTTAATAATATCAATAAAGACTCAATGACAACGTCCCATACCCTAGATATGAATTTTCTAGCATTATTCCAAAAATTCCAAAATTAGACACCGGGCCCACATGGTCCCGACTCGAGGCTTGGACCAAAACCCAATCACCCATAACCCCACGAGTCCAAATATATAATTTATTTTAATATTCGACCCCAAATTGAGGTTGAATCACCCAAAATTCTCAAAACCCTAACTCTACCCAAAACCCATAATTTCTACTTTGATTTCATGATTTAGGGCTAGGATCTCAGTAATTAATGAAGGAAATTGAAGGAAACAAGTTGAACAATGCTTACCCAAGAAGTTTTGATGAAAAGGGAGCTTCAATGGACGCCTAAGTGCTTGGGGAAGAAAGGGGTTCGTGTATTTTTATTAAAATCCCGAGCTACTATTCTGTTTTTAACTTAAAAATTCGCTGGGCAAAATTGTCCTTCTCGTTCGCGGGAGAGGCGCCGCGTTCGCGAAGGGTAAACTAGGTAAGCTATTGCGATCGCGTGGAAACAAACGCGAATGCGTAGAAGGAAATTGCTGGGGTCCAGGAACTGTTATACACTAATGCGTGAAGGGCTATGCGAACGCGTTGAAGGAGCTGGTAAAGCTACGCGTTCGCGATTGAAATGTTGCGAACGCGAAGGGGGAACACTTAGAACTACGCGAACGCGTGAAGTGAAGCGCGAACGCGTAAGAGGGAAACACCAAGGCACTGCGAACGCGAGCCTGGGGCCGCGTTCGCAAAGAGTAAAATGTTTGTGTAAAAATTGCAACAAATCTGATCCTTTTCCTAAGTGTAAAAACACCCCGAACCACCTCCAATTCACTCCCGAGCCCTCGGGGCTCCTAACCAACCACACACACTAACTCAATAATACCCTACGAACTTACTCGAGGGATCAAATCGCCAAAATAACATCAAAATCATTGAATCAAGTTTCAAAATCATCATTTTCATTTCAAACTTCATAAACTTCCAACCTTAGGTATTTAGGTCCGAAACACGTCAAACGACGTCCGATTTCGACCAAACTTCACAGAAAGCGCTTAAACAATATGTAAGACTTGTATCGGGCATCGAAACCAAAATACGAGCCCGATACCACAGTCTTTTAATCAATTTTCATTTCCATTTTCTTTAACAATTTTAGAAAAATAATTTTACAGAAAAATTCTTTTACTCGGGTTCTAGACCTCGGATTTTGACTCCGGGCACATGCTCGAGTCCCATATTTTTCTACGGACCTTCCGGGCCTTTCAATCTCGGGTCCGAGTCCGTTTACCAAAAATGTTGACCAAAGTCAACTGTAATCATATTAATATCAAAATTCCTTAAATTTTTCACAGAATTCACATATTTCAACATAAAAGTTTTTTGGCTACGCGCCCGGACTGCGCACGCAAATCGAGGCAAGAAAAATGAGGTTTTTAAGGCCTCGAAAGTACGGAACGAGTGAGGAAACAGGTAATGTCCCTTTGGATCGTCACATTGGGTTGGGTATTGTTCCAACTGATTGAAAATATCATAAGAAGTTCAAAATTTTAATTTGAAGTGATTTTGAGTAGATTTTAATAAGATTTGAGTTAAATTTTAGAAAAAACACAAGGAAGAAGACGCAGTCAGTTTTTTGTATAATTATGTATAATCTTGTATAATAGTGTATATGAGTGTATAAACACATCTTATATACTATTATACACTTTTATACACCTTTATACAAGCGTCTGTAGACGAACTTCTTCCACGATTTTCAGTTACAATTCTTGTTCAAAACCAGTCCAAATATCCATTAAATGACTTCAAATTTTATATACAACCGCCTTATACTATTTCTAACAATTCTAAATAACACCCACTCCAAATTTCTCCCAAAATCAAATTTGGAATCTAAACCCACATATTTAAGCTTGTTAAAAATCTAATTTTTACCATTTAAATGGATTTGGTTTGTTGAACTAATATTTAAGTTATAGTTGTTGATTCGAAAATTAACTTAAAAGCTTGAGCAATCTTTTTAAAAAATTAAATAGTAATTTTGAGAATTTATTGGAGTTGGATTTTGAATCTTAGCCTATTATTTTTGGGCTAATTAGTTGTAAATTGAAATATTTGCTATAAAATTGAAAAGTAGGGATCCCAGTTGTTGATATGTGAAATTTTCCCATAGTTAAAAGATAATGTTGGGTTAAAATTATAGACTATTTATGGTAGCTCAAGCCCGCAACTTGTTGGAAAAATTGGATGATTATTATGGAGAATAAAATTTAGCTTGAGGTGTGACAAAGATACTGTCCTTAAAGATATTTCGCCCATACCATGATGAATAAAATTAGACGTATCCCCCAAAATTCAACAAGATCTTCTAGTATAAATTAGGAGCAGAAATAATAAAGATTAATCAAAACAACCCAGCACAATAAAAAGAAATTGAGAAGAAAAGTGTTTGCTTTTTCAACTCTTTCACGCCTTTTTAAAAATGAACACAATATACATATATATAGTCCAAAGGGGACATATGATTGTCAAGAAAGAATCGTTACAAAACCAAAGGCAAGAAACGTAACATATTTAAAGGCCATTAAACATGGAATATTATCAAATAGTCAGATTCAAAAAACTAATTGATTTTGATAGACATAATAAATAATAATAATAATAATAATAATAATCATTTAAAGCTAATAAAAATATTATATTCAAGTTACTATTACATACATTAAATATATTCAAATTAATAGTATAATAAAGATCCATTAATATAATATAACAAGAATGAACCTAGACAACAATTTGAATATCTTTCTTTGAGTTACCAAATTATTTTTTTTAACAACCCTTCATTTAACTCAAAAAGAATATTAAGTAATAACATGAAATAAAAAAATTTGCT
The DNA here is from genome assembly GCA_026770625.1 of Nicotiana glauca. Classification (NCBI taxonomy): domain Eukaryota; kingdom Viridiplantae; phylum Streptophyta; class Magnoliopsida; order Solanales; family Solanaceae; genus Nicotiana; species Nicotiana glauca. The sequence goes on along the minus strand of MU748277.1, from coordinate 106,271 downwards.
GGGTTTTCACAAATGAGCATAATGCGTCGAATCCGGTGTCTCTTGGACTATGAACTAGATCTAGATAAAATAAGATTAAACTTACAGAATAATTGGTGAAGTTCAAAATTTCTATGAACCAAAAATTCTTTTGTAAGTTTAGTGTCTTATCTATCACATTATACCCGTACACACTTTAATGTTTATCGCAGTTTTGCGCTAATAGGCCATGCGCGCACCTGGTTTTCATGAGTGCTCTAGAAATTTCACCACAAATTCCATAGGAGCGGCCCCACTCTACACTCATATAGGTCCATCCATCAAGCGTATTCTGCGGCATAATACACCACCTACAATAGGCTATGGATTATTGGATTAAGAGTTTAATAACTTTGTGACGACCCGACCCGTCGTCTCAGGTATTACCGCCCCGTTTTTCCCTTATTGTATTGCTTTATGTTTCATCATCGGTATTGGGTGCGTTAGAATTTAATTGGAGTAATTTTGATAAGAAATGAGACA